>JAQGCH010001081.1:0-17548 GCA_034699485.1 Nanhermannia elegantula | reverse complement strand
GAACTAAACTATACTGAACTATAGTTTAGTTATAGTTTTTATACGTTAACTATAACTATAGTTAACTATTGTTCATCTCTAGTAAGCGCTTCAGCTCAATACAATTAATGCTTGCAGTTACTGCTTTTAAAACAAGCAATTTAGATAAATAGTTTTTTAAGTTTTTTAAATAAAATTTAGTTAGTTTAAATGTTAAGTCTAAAAGGCTAATCTGTGTATTGTTTTAGCTTTAGCTTTAGCCGCGGTTAAAGGCTAGTGAGGCTAAAATGCAAACATTAATAGTGATCATCAAATATAAAGGTCCTTAAACACCAATAATAACTTATAAAATGATTTTAATGCTTTATAAAAAAAGGTCGCTTACAATATAATTTATAAGAATTAGAGTTATAATGTGTCAGTTATTTTCATATAATTGTATTATTACAAGTAATTTATTACAATATTTTTAAAATCAAAATACACAATGAAATAAAACTATATTTTTTATTTACTTCACAAACATTCTTTGACATTAGATTAAGTAAAAGACTTTAACATTAGTAACTTTATTACTCAAAAGAACCAATAGTTTTAATTGTGAAATAAAAGTTAAACTAATCTTTTTTTTTATAAGATATTAAATAAATCATATTTAGAGTTTCACATGAAAATCCTTAAACGGTATGATAATATCTAAAACCTAATTCTTGATCGCATTTGATGTGCTATTTTCAAAATATCTAATATATGTTATACTAATTAACATTACTCTTGATCCTAAAATGAAAACCTTTTTGATATCAATTGTTTTATTTTCAACTAATTTTCAAGTCATGCCATCTTTTCCTAGTAATCATTGTTAATATATTTAATAGTTATTCATTTTTGAATAAATGTTTAACTCTGTTTCAAATTAATTCAGTTGAAATAGATTTTGTGAACCAAATGGAAAATCCAAACCTATTCGGTGGTGATATGATTGGTGTTGAGTTTCTTGAAAAAGATGACCGCAAAGCAGTTCCATCTGACACAATGCGATGGCCGGAAGGTATAGTTTTCTATTCTATAGATCAGAGTCTTGTAAATCAAACCCAACTAATTGAGGGGGCGATGACTCACATTGAGAAAAGAACTTGTATTCAGTTTAAGAAAAGAACAAATGAAAGAGATTTTGTTTACTTTTATTCGGGGATCGGATGCGCTTCGGATGTGGGCCGAACGGGTGGAAAACAAACGTTGTCATTAAGTAATGGCTGCCATTGGTTTAGAACTGTAGTCCACGAGATTATGCATGCGATCGGGTTTTATCACGAACAGAACCGATCGGATCGCGACCAATACATTACTATTCATTACGAGAATATTGATGAAAAAGATTGGCCTCAATTCGTATTATTAAAAGCAAATGAGACCAGACTTATAACAGAATTCGATTTTGATTCAATAATGCTTTACGGGCCCAAAGTTTTCAGCAAAAATGATAACATTACAATGCAATCAAAAATTTCCGGACGTCATGTCGTCAATCATCCATTAAGTGAAGGCCTAAGTATTAATGATATTTATAGTATTAATCAGTTGTATCAATGCCCTTAAGAGTTCCACTTATTTTAGCCAAAATTAACTGATTAAAAACGTGATGCATGTAAAGCAAATTTTATTCATTTTTATTTAGGTTTATTTAAATACTCAAATGTTATATTTTTAATTCTTTATCATTTAAACCGTTCTATAATTTATAGTAAAAGGTATAACTATACAAGACTATGAAATACAGTATACCTGTACTAATATGGTGTCAAATATTAGCAAAAATCTATAATAGATAGCGGAAAACATAGAACTCAAAGATAAAAGGTTTTGTCTCAAACAAATAGTTTTTAATTTATTCCACTATTTTGTCGATAAAAATGAAATAAAGATTTAAAAAATTGTGGTTTTACTAACGAATGCTTCTTAGAGATTGCTTATAATAAAGTTATTTATATCTAATATAAACTCAGTTAAATATTGAACAATATATATTTAAGTCGTCAATTCTTACGAGTGATTTATTCCAAAATTTCTTAAATAACTCCATATTGTTCTGCATACAATATTTATTTTAAAATTGATTAAAACTCGGCCAAAGATTATGAATAATGCACTTGAAAATAGACCATTACATGAAATAGTTTGAAAATCATTGGTTTAAAACATAGGTTCCCAAACTACCTTATGCATTTTAATGTTATTTCCAATGATCGAATCTGATATTAAATAATTATTATAATTTTCGAAATATTGTGCAAATAATTTTCGTCCGTAGTAAAATTCTTTATAAAGTGACAATTTCATTCCTAGTCCTTATAACAGAATTTTACAGCGAAGAAAAATTGTTTGTTTTATAAGCAAAAACAATAAACTTTATAAGAAATCTAATTTGATATCCGTTACATACTGTCTGAGCGAGTGATAGGTAGGCTGTGCTCAAATAAGCTTGATGTGTATTCTGGGCATTTCTGAACAAACAAAAATACACGTATCCAATCATTTCTTAAATACTTTTAAATGTATTGTTCATAATTTTAAAAATTACCCCCAGTTTTTCTGAGCAAATTATCTGTATTAATTGATAAACGGCTAAGTAGCGGATTATATCTCTCAGATCAAAAGTTTCGTCCCAACCAATGATATAGTAAAAAAATTTTTCATAAAAATTCATTAAGGTTTATGGTGAAAACCCTCCAAAAATTGAGGGAATCATTTATGATAAGGACTGTGTTCTTTAGGGCAGTGTTAGGTCAGCGTTAGGGATATGAGGTCTAGAGAGCTGTTAGTATTGACCCTTAGGTTAGTACTTAATTTTACATATTATTAGTCATAACTTAATGAACAGTTAGATAATGGGCTATACTATAACCCAGTTATATACAATTGAGTAACAAATTTTTACTAACAATATATTTTTGTTAGAGAGTAATACAGTATTAAAAATTAAAGGTATGAGAATTTTCTTTAATGGACTCTTTAAAAAATAGTCTAACTTCTGAATATTTTGCAAAATATTAAGAGAACTAATATATTTAATTATGTATAGAAACTTATAAAAAGTGTTTTTAATAAATAAAATGAAGACAAAAAATTATAAAAATATAAAAAATTACATGTAATATAAAAGTTAAAGTTCAAGTTAAATTGAAGGGAAGTTTAGCATGAGGTTAGTCAGGCTCAAAGTGACGGAATCTGAGCCTAGGCTAGAATACTTAAAACCTGAGGTTTATATTATGTCCATCTTGAGAAACGAGGGAAATGCAAAAGTTTGCCCCATTTTTTGTCGGCCAGTTCTCTGCCGATCCTTTTATTGATACTAAAATATTGATAATTATATTTTGATTCAAAACTTATAAAACATTAAAAATTTTATTTTCTAAATTCTAAATACTCACAAAACTCTAACTCACTCACTTTTAACTCTAACTCTACTAATAAATAGCTATTTTAATAATAATAACTTATTTATATTTTTCATCTTTAATTTAATTTATGGGGTGAATAACAATCAATTTAATATTATAAGAGGTCTCATTGTTTTTGCGATTTCTATAAGATTTTTTGAAGACTCGAGAGTTATTAAGTTTTGAATTTTATTAATTTGTTTAATTCTTACCCATATCTTAAACAGATAATGCATTAAAACACATTAACTAAATATCAGAACACGAGAGCCTTTAAACTTAAAATAATCAGAATTTTGTCAGCTAAACAGCGATTAACACAAATCTTTCAATAGTTTAACAACTTATAAGTTCATTACTTATATTTTATTTAAGGCTCAATAACAAATGATGTCCATAAGCTCAGGCTGAGCCTAGGCTAGCCCAGACTCCAGGCACTGCACAAGGGTCTTTTTTAAGCTTGAGATTTTTGTAGATTTAAAAAAATTTCTACGTAAAAAATGATTGGAACTTAAATATCTAAAAATATATTAGGTTTAAACAAAAAATGCCTTTCATATTGGGAATTATTGGTCCAATTTACATGTAAATCGAGTCTAATTTCTTTCATATCAATCTTAAGAAACGAGAAAAATGGAAATGTTTGACTCAATCCGCTTTTCAGTTATCTTGTGAGAGAAGAAATCAAAACAATTATCATTAATGCCTTTTTGAGTTATAAAGATAATTGTCATGATTTCAACATATGCGTCAAATTTTGTCAAATAAGGAATTCAATTATTGCAGTGAACAGCAGTTCATTGCCATCAAAGAATGTAAGCACTCAATCGACACGTTTCAATCTCTTCAATAAATCAAAATTAGTTGTAAATCATTTCACCGTCTTTTTAAAAGACAACTTTTTGAAGGTTTGGTCGCTTTGGCCAAAAGAGATCGACAAAAAGTCATTATTTTTGAGAATTGAGCCACAATTTGTCGCTGAAGTAATCAGGAATTTTCAGCAATCAGTTCCAAAAGGTTTATCAAAAAATTTCGACTTTAAATTTTAAAGACACTTTAGGGCTTAAATAATGTGTTCGCCTATACGTGTTCTCAAAAATTTAATATTATATTTGGAATAAAATATTATTTTTGAAATCGATCACAAAATTTGAAGAGTTGTAAAGTATAAATGCTTATGATTACTGATATTATTTTAATATCTGGTTTAGATCTGGTTTAGATCTGGCTTAGATCTGGTTAAGCCTAATCCTTGAGAAACTTAAAATGTTTATATCTGTATTAACGCTATAATAGCCATTTATTTATATATTTGTAAATTGTATATTACAATTGACATAACTTATCTATATCTCTATTTAATTAAATCAACATTTGTTAATAGATAAGCTCAATTTTAAAAATCAATGTGTGCACTAAAGCTTTACTTTTATTTGATTAGATTCTTTAATTTTTCTTTAGGGGATAAAATTTACCCAAAATTTACCCATTTTCGTTATTTACTTAATAGTTGAATGTGGTTCCTATTTTGGTATTACTCAAATATAGATCTTTAACCCCAATCATATATAAATAATTCATAATTTTTTATTGATTTATATCATTATATGTATAGAAGAATAAGGAGTTATTTAACAGAATTTTTAAAAATCTTAATTATTATATTTGAGACCAAGGATTTTTCATATCTTTAATTCCCTAACTGTACATCACTGAATATCAATGTAATAAACCATTATTATACAAACTGTAGCAGTATTTTAGAGGCGCTTTCACTATATTAATGCTATATTTATTTTTAAAAATGAACTGATGCATGACTAATGAAATTACATAGTGCTTAAAGTGTAAAGCTCAATCTTACACCGCACTTATATTTGATATCACACTAACGAGTATCTTATCTTCACCATTATTATTATACTGCAGGGAAACTATCGGATACTGAAGTTAAAAGAGCAGTTAAAGTAAGTTTTATACTTATGGTATAAGTTAATGCTGTTAGGCTTAAAAAGACCCCAATTCAATACGTATACATTATGTTTAACATAACTTCAACTATCATAAACAGTTTTAATAGACTAAGTTGAACAAAAATCCTTTTTATTTGTTTATTAGGGCTCATACACATAGTACGTACGCAGTCTGGGGGGTCAAACAAATTTTTTAAATGCGCACGCGTGCATAGAGATTATACGGATGCGCACGCTAACAAGGAGGGAGGGGGGCTGAAAACAACCCAAAAATGCGGATGAGCCCTTAACAATTTAAATATGAGTTTTAAATAAAAGTTTTGTTAAAATTAAACGTTTACTAAAACTCTATTGTTTTGAATAACTAAAAAATGTGCATTTTGTAGGTTAGGTTGAAACAAATGTGTTGACAGAACAAAACAAGCATTCAAGTGTTAGTCATGTACTTCAAAGCAAAACGGCAAAAATTTTTCACTAAATTTTTGTGCAAAATCAAATTCATTTTCAAATATAATGATTATAGATATATCAGTGAAAAAAGTATACAAAAGTTGACAGTTGACCAGTGCCGTACCCACCTATGGGGTCAAGGGGCCCAGGCCCCCAAGCATTTTGATTTTATTAAGTGTAGGTATGTAGAAAGAAAGAATTTGAGATTTTCCCCTATTGCTGGCCCAACCAAAAATTTCTGGGTACGGTACTGCAGTTGACAAAAGTTTAAATTAAAATTCAAATCCATTGACACTAAAAGTAAAAAATGATTGAAAAACGTATACTTTTCAACTGTTTTACTTTCATATTAAGACTCTGAAAAGCAGTCATTTTAACACATTTGCTTTGAACCCAATGTACCTGATATTAGTCACAGCAGAAACTCTTGTCACTCATTTTAAACTGAAATAACAATTAAATTATTTAGTTTTACCATTCAAACAAACTTTACTACATCTATACTACTATTCTTGTAGAATAATTCTGTGTGTATGTGTGTCACACTTTCAAAATGCATGCGCTCTCTCTATATAGCACTCAAACAGATTTGTAGACTGTTTATTGACTTTATTCAATTTAATTTAAACATATTTTTTTATTTTAATAAAATATTAATTCTACGGATATGAACAGAAATTTTATGTTCGACACAAAGCGCCAGGGTACGTCTAGTTTTAACTATACTAGTAAGGTATGTAGAAAAAAAGACTAAAATTTAATGTAAATTATGTATACCTTTTCGACGAACATTATAACACTTAAAGTTATGTGAATTGAAATTATGAAAATAATGTGATATACACTCCTCCTTGATTTTATAGGTTTTATATACCATAGTAATCAGTTCTTTTAATGCGTGGAAAAGGTATATTTTACTAATAAGCCCAACATTTTATATCAATAATTAGGCCCTTAAAGCAAAACAATAACTATTATTATAAACAAAAATATTTTATTATAAGTAATAGCAAATCATTTTGTTATTTTAGAACCAATGGCTTACAAAGCTATTGTTTTACAGCGCAATATTACAGATGTTTTATTTGTATGTTCTCTTTAAATCGATTGTACCGGTGCTGAACTGCAGCAGTACCGGTACATACAGTATCTGACAAAAATTTTCTCTATTTTAAAAGCATATTTTTGTCTGTTATTTTGATAAATATAAACATAAAAAAATAGAACTATTCATAAAAACATCTGTAAAATCGCGTTCAAATTTGCTTAATTAATAGATCCCAATAATTATTAAAACTGTTATTGGAATAACAAATACGTATACAGTATGTGTTTTTATAAAAAAAAAGTCTTTTATAAGAATCTAAACTTTGAAATGTGTGAAGTTTAACCTGAATTTATGTCAAAAAAAGTAAGTTTTACCAAATTTTTATCTAAAAAACATTGCAAATATTAAGAATCAAAATGAACTTACAAAATAAATTTCCAAATCATTACATAAATAATTATAATTTGTAGTCAGAAATACATAAGAATGAGAATTATTAGGATTTATTTATTGCTTTTTTATAGTGTTTATTAGATTAGACATAATTATTACTAATTTATTATTAATACAAATCTTCAACTCTATTGGAATTTTATCTGCGCTTTTATTGACGTAATCGACAAACTATTAAACATATATTAATGTAAAGTGTTATGTAGCATAAGCTCCATATACAGTAAGTCATAATAACCATTACAAAAAATAATTTTAATCACAAAACTCAGATGAAGTCTCATGAATGACACTCTGTCCTTGTCTTATACGTCTTATAAAGTTTATTATTTATCGTCCAATTATAGTACTCATGATAAACAGCTATTCAAACTAGTAATCAGTGCAATATATTTATCAAATTGTATTTAGTTCTTACACTCATTAATTTTGTTGATTTTTTCTTTTTGCTCACCTCTTACATAAAGCAAACACTTTGTCATACATTTTTCCACTGATCTTATTATTGGAGTCGTGTGTTTAATATTGGCGTTAATTTAATTAATTAAAGCATATAATTTGAGAACTAAAGCTAATAAAATGCTAACATTTGTGATAAAAGTGCTTTTTTATTTATGTGCATTTGTTTCCGTAATAATGTTTTTGCCGGGAAGTATACTGCTCGACATTAAGCCCAAAGCATTCTTCCATCCATTGCCAAAAGTATTTGAAGGCGCACTTCAACAAAATGACTACTTATCCAAAGCAACAAAATTATTTGAAGACAAAATTGTTGGCCCGGAATCGTTAGCTTTGTTTGAGGGGAAAATAGTGACCGGCGCTGATGACGGATATATTTATCAAGTGGATGGCAATAATTTGAAACCACTGGTGAAGTTAGCGGATGGTAATTGTGAAGGCGATCTATGGAATAGGACTAAGTGTGGCAGACCTTTAGGCATGAAATTTGACTCAAAGGGAACTCTATATGTCGTTGAACCAGATTTAGGAGTTTTCTCCATAGAAAATATATTTGAAAGCGACCCAAAGGTCAGTCTTATACTAGACATTGAAGAGACCGAAGTTCTTGGAGAGTCGTCAAAGTTTTTCGATGATGTAACCATTGTTGAAGGCCAGGGTCTTAACGGGGGTGATGTTCTATACATCTCAGACGTGAGCACTAAGTTTGAATTCACTGAATTCGTACTAATAGTTGGGGGATCTGATACCGGTCGTATAATAAAGTATGACATCAATGCAAAAACAATTGAGAAAATTGCTGATAACTTACTAATACCGAATGGACTGGAAATAACTGACGATAAGAATGCCATTTTGTTTACTGAATATATTGCGCGTCAAGTTTTCAAGCATTACATAAGAGGTCCTAAAAAAGGACAGACAGAAGTCTTCTTAACTGCACTTCCTGGAGAGCCCGACAATATTAGAAGAAGTGCTGCTAAACAAGAAACTTATTGGATTGGATTGACTTCAGCCAGAACTGCAGCAAAACCTAATGAATTAGACTATTATTTGAGAAAACCATTACTTAGAAAACTAATGTGTCGTCTTTTGCACTTATTTGGTAATGGAATTGAGTTTATTGGAGATATTTTTGACAATTCTATGATAAAAGAATACGGTTATAATTTTAAGACGGGCTTAGTTGTTATGCCTATGTTCTTGAAAGACAGGTACGGCACTGTTATTGAAGTTGATAAAAATGGCAAAATAATTAGTAGTCTTCAGGCACCTGATAGTACAATCTCTTTAATATCAGAAGCACGAGAAGTTAGAGTTAATGATAAGGAAACTATTTTATATTTAGGCTCATTCGTCAATAACTTCATCGGAAAGATCAACTTAAAACGATAGATACAGTATTTAATAGTAGTGCAGATTTTTTTTAATCTTTTCCTCTTTTATAACAGTATTAATGACAACGAATAATAATTAATATAAATTAAGTTATTTTATCAAATTGTAACGCATTATAAGATATAAAACTCTATTTGGACAACAGTTTTAAGAGTATTTTTTTATGTAGTTTCAAATTGTCATTTATTTTAATAATTTGGTTAAATTAATAAAAAGATTTGTAAATTTATTGCCAGTGTTATCAAAACTAATTTAATTTGCATTAGTTTTCAAAAAGATGATAATATTTTGATAACAGACTTAACAATGTTTTGATATACCGGTAATAAAATTTTCTGCTATTTTCAACTTTAGTTATAATCTTCAGCCATACAAAGCATGAATAAACATTTGATTAGATAGAGACAGAGTTCGGATACAGGTTAGAGACTTATTTGCACATTAGCTTAATAATAAAACAGAATATTTTTAACTTTTAAACTACTACTACTCTATCGTACAACTGTATGACACGAGACAATTGTTTCTGTTTCAAAGAACAAATCTAATGACTGATAAACTTTAAACTTTAAAACTATTTACAAACAGCGATAAAGTAACTAAAACAAGTTGATTGTATAAAAGAAATTTAAATTGAATCGCTCATTAAACACCTCTCCTCTAAAAGCACAGAATAAGGTATGCATAGTATTAAAATGCAGATAAATAATTAAGATTTGTTCGCAAAAGTAAAGTCTGTTTAGGTTTGTTTGCCTTAAATAAGTTTAGGTTTGTTTGTTATAAGTTTAATAATAAATAGAGAATAAATAATAAAATGAAAACCCTTCTTAAACTAGGGTCGTTGCAATTGTTTTTCAAGACTTTCAAGTTCTTCAATTATCACATTCATTAGTATTTTCCTTTGTGTAGAATTATCTGATAATTTAATAATAGATTCATATTTGATGTCACCATTTCTGGGATCAATAATAGGCGATACTAGTCTTCCACCAGATTTTAACTGATTAACAAGAAAGCGTGCGGTCATCATATTAATAGCTGCGCCAATATGTATAACATCATAAGGACTTCCTTTAAGAAAGCCTTGTGTGCCGTCTCCTATAATAAATCTTAATCTTTTGGTTTCCAATAAAAAACCAAAATTCCTTTTAACCGTTTCAATAGATTTTTGTATAAGTTGCGGCACGTGATCTATGCCTATCACTCTACCAGTAGTTCCTGTAATTAAAGCCATACAAACTGTCAGATACCCACTGCCAGAACCGATATCAAGTACTTTTGCCCCCTCTTTCAAGTGATCTTTTAATAATTCCAATACAAATGCATTTATTGTCGGAGAACTAATAGTTGTGCCGAAACCTATACTTTGATGATTATTTACGTCATAAATATTTTGGTTGCTAAATAATTTTCTATCAACTAAAAGCATAGTTTTTTCAACAATTTCTGTGCTTATCATTTTATTTTCTTTAAGAATTGCAATTATTTTCTTGTTTTCATCACTTGTTTCTCTTTCATGGTTTTGAGGACTCATTGATTGAATTTGAAAATCAGTTTCACACGAATGTGAGACACTGGGGCTACAAATTTGTTTAGTTTTAAGATTATTTAGTTCTTCAATTTGTGAGTCAAGCATTAGTTGTAAGTCTCGAATCAAACTTTCCTGCTCTTCGTCACGACTCAATAGATATGCTATTTTTTCATCCTTTTCATCAATAATTGCTTTGAGATAATCAACACAATTATGATTCATTTCCTCATTACGTGTCAGAACAGCACCACATTTACTAATACACTCTCTTACAGATTGTGGATTAAATCCGCAATTGATTACATGATTTGTGAGGTCTTCAATTCTAATGATAGCATCGCATCCGTTATCATGAAAATCACATTTTAATAGAAGCTTTGAATGCAAATTTCTAAATAATCTGGAGGCGTCTCCTATTTGTGATGCTGTGATAGCATTACGATCAACAGGACATGACGCTTCTTTTGCAATCCACTGTGTGATGCATTCTCTGCAAAAGACGTGCTCGCATGAGATCACTTGCACAGGATCTTCGATCACATCACAACATATCACACATTTAAATTCGTCGTCAATATTGCTGTCAAATCGATTGGAATCGATACCCATTTTAACTTATGATTTATATATTGTCAAACATATTGTCGTTTCAAAATTTATGATTCATTTGATATTTTCTAAAAGAAAGGCATTAACCTATCAGTAGTTCCTATAGTTATGAAGATATGTATATCAATAGCAAATACCGGTAAATCAAAATAAGTTAGAAATTGTGCAAAAGCTTTATCTAATGCTCAAACAACTGAATCCTATTGTTTGTATAGGAACTGCATAATAAAATGTATCAAAGTTTTAGTAAACTTTTTGTTAAGTAACAAGTGCTATACATGTTCTTACTCTATAACCATTTAAATTTGTTTTTCGACTTTCATTCAATTCATAGAAAATAAAAATACATTTTTAATATAACTTAATCATTATTCATAATCACTTAAATCAAAGTAGAGTTTACTTATAGAAGTAATTGCAAGCTTGACCACAAACCTATTTGATTCTCCTTTATTTTGATTATGCTTTGGCTCGCAGTAGCAAATTATTGATACCCTGTTGATACCTAACTCTAACTTAGTATTTACATATAAGAATACAAAATTGATTCAGCACGAGACTCAACAATACTCTCCATTTGACAGAATAGCGCGAATTGCATCAAAATATTGAGGAAGTCATTCATAATGAAGTGCTCATACAGTCTGATAACTTATGTTTTCCAAAGCAAACAATTCATTCTTCGCCTTTAACTTTCTTCTAATGCTTTTCGAGCCTTTCACTAAATCTATTTTCTTACAGGCGCTCAAAATTGCTATTTAATGTTTTTGGTTTTTCAAACCGTACCATAAGTTCCTTTTCTTAACATTACTTCGAGCTCTTCATAGCCATAACTATTCAATACTTGCTTATCTGTATTAAAATCATTTGTCGGTAACTTATAGGCTGTTTACAAGAGTGAGGGGTCAGTCGCTTCTATGGCTCTTTTTTAATGGGCGTTTAGCATTTCTAAGACAGCAACAGCAGTAACAAACCCAATTTTCATTATTTTTAAATAAATTATTGATTTTACAGTCTTTTAATTTTTTCAAATTTTTGAATGAAAAATATTTTTATTTTAAAATCTCTATTAAAATATAAAGTGGCATATTCTGTGGGAGAGCATTGAAATAAGAATATGTGTGCGGACGACTTTATAATTTTTGCGGGTCAAAACTGACCCTTAAAAGTGGTCACTTACTTACTATACACACAATGTTATTTCAATGAACGTATATACAGTTCATTACAGTATATACGTCTTACAGTTCTATGTAAGAAAGTGTCTTTTACAACTTTGGGGACAAAGGTGGTACAGAGTTAGAAAAATAGATTTAATCAAAACAAAAAAATGTTGCTTTGTTTCAATGCATGAAAGTCTACTTTTTAAACAACTTTAAAAAATACAGTATTGAAAATTTTTTGATGTTGTTTAAAAAGTAGGCTGCAATGCATTGAAACAAAGCTATACTTAACTAATTAATCATTCTATTTATTGGTCACAATTTGAGTTAAAGTTTAAAGTAAAACTAAATCCAAAGCATCTGCGATTGTCATCTTCTCTGTCAATCAAAACTCAAAGTAAATGCACAAAAATTCAATTGAAAGTCATTTGTGTTCCATTTTACTCAAATGTGTTGATAAAGAAAGATAATTATCTTTCGAAACATCCACAAAACACCACAAAGTGATGTATTTTAATGTTGTGCAAAAACTGAAAAAGTTTTAATTTTAAGTTTTTATATTATGAAAAATAATTAACAGCAACAAAAACCTCCAATGAATTGAAAACATAAAATATTTATAATACATTTTATTTTAAGTTTTATGCGCATTAACTATGATGTGCGTTAAGAGTAATTCGTTTTTCTTAAAAATGCTTTTCTTATAGCCAACAATGTTTGCTTTGGGATATACAGTGGGTTTTTATATACCAGGGGTTAATATCAGAGTTTTATTTAAGTTTTATGAGTTCGATATAATAATTATTGCATAATATTTTAGAATTTCATTTACCGGTAATTGAGAAAAGTTAGACACAAGTAAATATCATTTTAAACCTCACCTTAAAGTCATAAGGGATTCACTTCTGTTACTCCATTCGCAAAACCAATTTACTTCTTATAAATTATTTTTCATGACTTGCCTTCTATTCAACAAATAAAATAGAAACCAAATAACAAAATTACAATAAAATCTATTATATAACTAGTTATATAAATAGGATCACAATTAGTCCAAATTTGAGTTTTCAATTTATGGTGACTTATAAACAAAATGATTACCATTTTCATAAAGAATATATGAGTTATGAATAAATTTTTAGTCAAAACACCAATGATTTCAATAATGGAAACAATTTCTGGTAATGCAAAGCTTATCAACCGGTGAACTATTAAATTATTGCTCATTATATCACTGAAGTTATCACAACTAATATAGATTTTATTAAAACTAAATTTTTAGTATCCATTTTGGTTCATATAAAATGTATTTTAAACTCAATTTGTATGTGAAAAAAATGAAAGGTATAAATAGGATTTTAATTTATACAGATATTAAAGCCGGTGTCTGACCTTCAAAAAATGAAAGTCATATCCCGAATATTTTAGTAATAAAATTACTATTAAATTATGCATTTTTGTCAGCATGTATTACATAAATGTGAAATTTCTTAGTAATAATTTTAAAAAGATTTATCAATAATTTGATGATACTTTTATCGAAAATTATCATAACTAACCCTATTTTAAAATTTATTTAAAGTAACTTTAAAAATAAGAATTATATTAGAGAATTAAAAATAATTAACTAATATAAAAACTTATTGTCAGTACATAAATATTTGTATAATTTGGCGATTAATGCGTATATTATAACTAGTGTTCGGTATCGAGTCTCAAAATTTTTGATTTTGAAAATATGAATTAAAACAAGAACAGACCTTAATATTAGAGATTTAAATCTCGGAAAACTGATCACTTATTAGGGGCCTAAGTTATAGCCACCAAGTCTAATGGAGTTCAAAACATTATCTTGGCAGCTTAAAAATCAAAGGGGACTAAATGATAATTTTTTTACAAATTCTTATTTTGGAAAAACTCAAAGGGAGAGCATGCACTGAATTTTTTGAAAATATCCCAAAATCTGGACGGTTAATCAATATCAATATCCGTCTAATTTGAATATCTGGTAGATCATTGAAAACGAGAATTAATGATATATTCGATACATTATATATTTTGTTTCATTTGAGAGAATATCTCTAAAGCTGGTAATCTCATTACAAAAAATGTGCACACCTTTAGAGCCTGCTGTAATGAATAAGCTTGTGTTTTTAAATAATTTAGGCAATACAATAATTAATTGTATGTGTTTGTATCCATTTACCCTTCGTTACATGTGTGGGGTGGAAGTTTATCCCACACCCCATTGACGTACATATGTAATTAAATTCATCGTTGTAACGAAGGGTTAAAATTCTCATAATTTCTTAATGTTACATTAACAATCAATTTTTTGAAAGTCAGATTATGTTTTTAATGTCAATTGAATTTCGAGAAAAGTCAAGTCTCGAGGCTAAAATTTTTTTCGAGATTCGAGAAGTTCATTTCTCGAAAATACCTAGCACTAATTAGAACACATTGAAAATCATAACATAAATAAAGACTGAACAATAATATTTTCAAAGAAATATATTGGTAAGGATGATAAGTATCCGGATTGAGCCCCTTCTAGTGTTTTAATTTTGATCTAAGCTATATTTTCTGATTCTATGTTTATCCAAACCCATAAGACCTGATTATTAGAATTTTCAAAAAATCGTCTCATTTTTAGTGAATTTTTAAATTTTCAATGGATTGCTATGGAAACCATAAAAATAGCGCAAATTTTCAATGTTTTTATAGGCAAAAAATTTTAAATACACGGTGTAATCGATTGAATTTAATCTTTTTACATCTTCGACTATTAAAGAATTTTTTGACATGTATAGGTCACCGCCACCCTAATTGTGTGGTTTCTAAACTTGAGTAAGGCAGTCATCATTTTCATTTGAATATTTGACACATACACCCAACCCATCAAAAAATTTGAAGACTCAACAAATTTAATCTACAATATAACCCGAAACTTGTCACAAATTTTCTTCGTTGAGCGCCTCTTAGAAGTTTTTCTAAAAATCATACAAATAAATGTCTCATTTCAGTCGAATTAAATTTTCATGATTTGATTTTTTTAAAAATTCACTAAAATTCAGCCGATTTTCTGAAAATTCTAATAATCGGGTCATGGGTTTGGATAAACACAGAATCAGAAAATATAAATCAGATCAAAATCAAAACACTAGAAGTGGCTCAGTCTAAATACTTATCATCCTTACCAATAGAAATAGAAAGCAAACAAAAAGTTACTATTTGTAAGAACTGTTAAAACTGGTTAATAAATTGAGATTTGAGGCAAACTCTGGTCAGTGTGAGGCCAGGATCTCCTTTTATATAAAATAAGACAATGTTTATGCCTTTACAAACATGAAAAAATGTTATATATTCAAAGTTAATCAAAATAATTTAATTTGAAATAAATTAAAAAATTGAATTCCTTTTCAAATAGAATTTTTAAGATGTATTTGATTGAAGTTTTAAATAAGTTCATTAATAAAATACAATCTCACAATGGAATTGTTGCAATGAAGTTCGTGCAATCATTTTAAAAATTTTTCCTGAATCCGGAATAAGTACTGAATCTACTTATGGTTCAAGAGTTGAGCTTAAACTCAAATCTAAATTTAGAAAACTTTCTGAAGTATTTGCCCAATAAATAATGAATGAATAGACACGCATATAAAAGTAGTTTTGATCCAAATATTGCTGACAAAAGTGAACCCTATCTTAAATAAATGACTTTCAGCAATATTAAACGTGAAAATCGAGCGAATGTGATCTCTTTCCAAAAGAGCAAAAACAAAATTGTTGTGAAGATGTTCTTTTATGCTCTATTAGGCTTACAAAACATAATATGTCACGAATTCAGAGAATAGTAAGAGATTAAGGGTTAGTTTGGTTTATACCAGTAGTTGTTGTAAATTTTTCAACAGATGATTCAAATGAGATGTCGTAATACAAAGAGTGAGTTTAAATATAGAGAAAAGTGACCAATAACTGCACTGCACTAATACCTGTATAAGAATAGATTCATACAATTTGTTCCAAAATCTTAAGATGTACTAAATTTTTTTCTCAACTATTATTACTATAAAGATCAAATTAATAAATAAGCCGTAGGTGTAATCAATTTATAGATATATAACATTTGACAGCAATAGAAAAATGATCATTTTTTTACTTTAATTCTTATTTATAACTTTTTTGAGTTACAAACAAATTCTAACAATTTTTTTATTATTAAACCTAATTTATTAATGACTTTCTACAAATATTTAAATATTTTATTTAAAAAATATTGACTTTTGAAGAGAAAGATATAAAAAATTCAAAGTGCTGTATAAGAAAGAAGCAATTTTTGAAAAAAGTTTATTCTGGTTTCTATGTTTTGATTTAAATATTTTTAAAATAATCAAAATGATCAAAATTAGCTCTAATTTAAAAATAAATCATAATAAACGTTTGACATTTGATTGATTGAGTCATTAAAGTGAGATTAAAGTGAAAACTCTTAAAATGAAATATGAGTGAAAAATGTTTGAACCAAAATGTAAATAACTTACGATTTGTAACTTGCATTTGTTAGAATGTTTCAATTTTAAATATTTAGAATCATGACATAACTTAAATGTCACATTAGATTTGGTTTCATTTAAATATTATTATTCATAAAAACTCACATTTATTTATATCAAATCAAACATTTGATAGAAACGAAAGTAAAATTGAAATGTTGTTTAAGACATTAAAAAATTTCAAGTATTAAGTAGTTGTGTGAGAGGTATTAGTGCTCCGTATTTTCAAGAAATGAACTTCTCGAGTCTCGACCATAATTATAAATCCCTACATTAATCCAATTATATAATTGATTTTATTGTTAAATTAATAATTAAATATTTTCAAAGGAGAAAATTATTTTAATAAATAAAACTAAAAATATTAATGTCACATAAGATCTGATGAAATGGTTGTAAAGTGCGT
This sequence comes from Nanhermannia elegantula, assembly GCA_034699485.1. Classification (NCBI taxonomy): domain Eukaryota; kingdom Metazoa; phylum Arthropoda; class Arachnida; order Sarcoptiformes; family Nanhermanniidae; genus Nanhermannia; species Nanhermannia elegantula. The sequence goes on along the minus strand of JAQGCH010001081.1, from coordinate 86 downwards.
TACTTAAGCTACAATATGAGACTGGTCTCAAGCAAATAGGATGAGTGTATGGTAGGCTATGCACTCAAGTTTGAAGCGTTACCTAC
>JAQGCH010001080.1:0-17549 GCA_034699485.1 Nanhermannia elegantula | reverse complement strand
AGAAAGACTGTCCTCTATTGGCGATGTGTTCTCAAGAGTGAGACTTGAATAAGTGAAGATTTAACATGACTTGTGCTCACATCTATTCACGACATTCACATCTCTAACATCTGATCATCTCTTATATCATATCTTTTAATGCTTTATATTAAGCAAAAAGAGAGAGACCTTGGATTGGATTAAAGCGAATCACTTTATCTTTGAAAAGATTTCAATATTTGACTTATTATTCAATATAATAATAGACGGATAGTTATGAATAGCTTTGGCTTTAATTTAATTATAAATATAAATACTGTTAAAACTTTTTCGATATGGAATTCATTACTAACTTCTCAATAACTCATTAAATGACAACTATTTAGTCTGAGTTTTAATTATGTTTAAGACAAATGTCATTTCATTCTTAAGTATTTATTGAATGACAAAAGTATCACATTTTAAGACAATTGTTCATCACTTGTATTACTAATCAATTAGTTCTCAAAACGATTTTCAATATGAATGTAAAGCAAACTTCTATTATCTTCTCATGTCTTTCATGTCTTTCGATGAGAAATCAATTTAATTAAAAATGAATCACATTTTGGACTCAAATAATCGCAAAATGAAATCAAAGAGATCTTCAAATCCAAGATTGAGTTGGAGTGACAGCAAACTGAAGACAACTATTATTTATCTATATTTTTGTCTTCAATTTGTTGATCACTGTTTGGCAAATGGTTTCAACGGTTTGTCTTTTAATTGTTTTATTTATTTTTATTTTATTTATTTATTTAATTCATATTTAATTAAACAATTTTTTGGCAAATAATTGATAAAAGAAATGAAATAGAGTTAAAAATATTGTGAATTTAGTGTCGAATATGAATCCAATAAATAAGTCGATCAGCGTTCGGATGGGTTGTGGTGAGAATGAGTTTGACTGCAAGTCTGGTCACTGTATTCCCAAGTCGTGGCTCTGGTGAGTGTTTAGTTGTCATTAATATTGTATTATATTTACTGATAAAAGCTTTTATTGCAATCGTTTTAAGCGATGGAAAGAAAGATTGTTTTGATAGCAGTGATGAGACGGCCTGTAATCACACAAATCCGTGTCAACCAAATCAGTTTCGGTGCAAAACAAGCGGACACTGCATCCCATTGAGTAGAAAATGCGATTTAAGCGCCGACTGTGAGGACAACTCTGACGAAAGTGAATGTTCAGCTATTTTTGAAGAAAAGTTTGAAACAGTTGCCAATTGTTTGGCTCCGAACCGAACCTGTATTGGAAAACATAATAAAACCATTTGTTTGGATATTTTGAGGTTTTGTGACCATAGAGTGGATTGTATTAATGGCACTGACGAGGGAGGGCTTTGTGATGAAGACCATTGCTTTTACAGTCATTGCAAAGGCATTTGTCATAATATTCCTAACGGTCCGGGATATACGTGTTATTGCAGTCCTGGTCTCACTCTTTCTACTGACGGCACCACATGTACAGACTCGAGACCTTGTGAACAGTGGGGTATTTGTAGTCAACGGTGCGTCCAATTGAAGCACTCGCACAAATGTGAGTGTGAGTCAGACTATGAGTTAGAGAGCGATGGCTTCACTTGCAAGAGCACAGATCCGGCGACTCCTTATGTCATATTTTCAAATAGACATGAAATACGAAGTGTTGATTTGCACACAATGTCTGTTAAACCGCTACTTTCAGGGCTCAAAAATACTATTGCTCTTGACTTTTATAACTCTCCCGAAGAAAATATGATTTTTTGGACAGACGTTATGGACGACAAGATATATAGAGGTTTTGTAATTCACGGCGCACTCACTAATATTGAAGTAATCGTTCAGATCGGACTCGCGACGGCTGAGGGGTTAGCCGTTGATTGGATCGCAAAAAATATTTATTGGGTCGAAAGTAATTTGGATCAAATAGAAGTCGCGAAACTGAACGGCAGCTTTAGGCGTACGTTAATTGCAGGACAAATGGTTAGTCCGCGCGCTATTGCACTCGACTGTAGGTTTGGAATTCTCTTTTGGACTGATTGGGACTGTAAGTGACCTTTTATTTGAGAATTTACTTGTATTTACAGTATTTTGAGAAAAGCTATGCTTAAACGAACGCTAACTTTATCTAAATCCTAAACAGCAAATATTTATACAAATCATTCAATAAGTGGAAAATTTAATAAAGTTTAATAAAGTTCAATAGAATTGTTTGCAAAACATTTCTAAAAGAAAAGTTTGAATCACATAAAACACTTGTAAATAAGTGATATCTTTTTGATATGCCTTAGATTTCTTTTATATTTTTTAAATATTTTTTTTTATTCAGTTTCAATTCTATATTATGTTAATATTTAAATTATTTACAGCTGACGCGCCCCGTATCGAATCGGCTTCGATGAGCGGTGAGGATAGAAAATTGGTGTATAAGGTGGAGGCGAGCGACGGCGCGTGGCCTAACGGCTTAGTTCTCGATTATGTGCCTCAGAGAATATATTGGATCGACGCCCGATCCGACTCTATTAATACAGTCAAATACGACGGCACCGGTTATCATGAGGTACTTCGCGGACACGAACTCTTAACACATCCCTTTGCCATCTCTTTATATGGAAATCACGTTTATTGGACTGATTGGAGGTAATCATAAATTATCAAACGTTTTAATTATTTATTGAATTCAATCACATTTTAACTTCATTTAAAAATGTTTTTAACTTAAAATTAGAACTAATTCTGTGATTCGCGCCAATAAGTGGAACGGAACTGATATCAAAGTAGTTCAGCGCGCAGTTACTCAACCTTTTGATATTAAAATTTTTCATCCATCACGTCAGCCAACAGACAACATAACCTCTTTATGTACTATTAATAACGGCGGATGTTCTCACTTGTGTCTTATCAATAAAAATAATACTTATCGTTGTGAATGCCCTCACATTATGAAACTGCAATCGGATAATAAGACGTGTTTTGCTAATGAAAAAGTATTGCTTATATCGCGAACCAATGAAATAAGAGGAGTAGACTTAGATCAGCCCTATTACCATACCATTCCTCCTATAAATCTGCCGAAAGTCATATCTGCCCAACAAATTGATTACATCGCAAAAGAAAGACAAATATATTGGGCTGACTCTCATTTGAATGAAGTAAAGAGAGCACTACTAACAGGAAGTCCCGTCGAAACTATTATCGATACTGTAATCGAAAATCCATATGGATTTGCACTCGACTGGATCTCTCGTAATATATTTGTCACCTCTCAAGAGCCCGCAAATAGAGCCAAAATATTTGTTTGTAATCTAAACGGAGAATTCATATCAGAGATCATACGCGAAGGCATATATACTCCTCGATCTCTGGCTGTGCATCCAATTGATGGGCTTATCATATGGGCTGATCATGGCGTTGAAGATGCAGATGATATTCTCAAGAATAAAGACGCCGTCATATCACAGTCGGCAATGGATGGAACTGGTATTCGACCATTAGTTTCCAAATCAGAAAACAAATATTTAGACCAACCGTCAAGTCTGACAATCGATTTTGAATCGACGCCAAATCGTTTATATTGGGTTAACATCGGAAGTGCGAGCATTCAATTCATTGATTTAGTCTCTTATAAAATAACTACTATTTGGGATGAGGGCCAACACACTCACTCGCCTTTAGAACCGTTGGCTTTGACTGTCTATCACAATATGCTTCTATTTTCATCACAAGCCGACAATTCAATCCATTTGATTGATAAAACTGATGGAAGCAATCAATCAATTTTTCGGAATCATACAGAAGAGGTGCTGACCATTAAAGTTTATGACAGTTCTCTTCAAAACGGCACTAATTTATGTGAAAAAAATAACGGCAACTGTTCTCACTTGTGTCTTATGGTCTCTCAGTCAAAAAGAGTCTGCAAGTGTGCGATCGGTTTTCAAATTGATCATCAAAATGATACAAACTGTTTAGGGCCTGAAGTTTTTCTTATGTATTCTTGGAATTGGGGTATAAGAGCAACGAGTGGTAAACCTAACGATACTATGGATCCAATGCTTCCGCCCATTTCAAGAGTATTGATGGCATCAACTATTGATTATACTCATAAAGAAGGTTTCATTTATTGGGTCGATAACGACGACGGAAGCATAACCAGAATCAAAAGGGACACAACTAATCACCAAATTATTGTTCATGGAGTCGAAAAAATAGAAGGGTTTGCAGTCGATTGGATCGCAAACAACATCTATTGGATCGATCCTGACTATGATGTGATAGAAGTGGCCCACCCTAATGGCAGCTGTCGTTACGTTATTTTATCGGGAAATATGGATAAACCAAATTCACTTGCGATACATCCTCTTCAGGGATACTTATTCTGGAGTGATATTGGATTAACGCCAAGAATCGAAAGGGCATTACTTGATGGCAGTGAACGAATGGTCATAACCAACACTTCTATTCATATGATTAACGATTTGGCGATTGATGTTCTCGAAGACAAGATTTATTGGTGTGATTCACAGTCAGATACCATCGAACGGATGAATTTAGACGGAACAGAACGAGAAGTCATGTTAAGCGGCGCTCCAATGGAAAGTCCCATTTCAATCACTATATATAAAAATTACATATATTGGGCGGACACTAATTACTTGGGCGGCGCTATTCTGAGAGCAGATAAAGATAACGTCAACTCAACGATAGTCACTATTCAGATCCAAATGGGAGATCACGTCAAAGATATCAAAGTATTTCACGAACGCCCGACTTCTGTAAGTAATAAATGCGCTGTCGATAATGGCGGCTGTCATGAGCTCTGCCTATTCAGAGGGCCAGCGAAAGGGCATCGCTGTGCTTGTGCTCACGGAAGGATATCGGCTGCAGATAATAAAACATGTGAACCATATGACGCTTTTTTAATGTATTCTCGAGTCACTGAAATCGATAGCATTCATATTTATGACGAACAAAACTTGAACGCTCCCTACCCTAGCATTACAAACAAAGATCTCATGCGAAATGTGATTGGACTCACTTTTGACTACTCTTCTCAACGAGTAATATATTCCGATATTCAAAGGGGAAGTATAAGCAGCAGCTTTTTCAATGGCACCGGACATAAGTTGTTGGTGGAAAAGCAGGGCTCTGTTGAGGGGATTGTTTTCGATTCAATGTATGGCGAACTTTATTGGACCAGTAATAGTGACGCTTCCATTTCAAGGCTTAATTTGCGTTCAAACGGGTCTAAAATTGAAAAAATAATAAAATTAGGCCATGAAGACAAACCTCGAGGCATAGCTGTTGACAGTTGTGCCTCAAGAGTCTATTGGACCAATTGGAACAACAGGAGTCCAAGCATTCAAAGGGCATATTTAAGTGGATATGATCTCAAAGCCATCATCACATCTGACATACGAATGCCAAACGCTATCACTATTGATCACAAGCTTCAAAAGCTTTATTGGTCTGACGCACGTCTCGATAAAATAGAAAAATGCAATTTAGATGGAACTGAAAGATATCTATTATTAACTGAAATACCTAAACATCCTTTCGATTTAGCAGTTCTCGGAGAAAACCTGTTTTGGACCGATTGGGTCGAACACGCAGTTCTCAGATGTAATAAGTTTACAGGTTCTCAAGTGGTTAAACTGCGGAGAAATGTTCCGCGACCTATGGGTATAATTGCCGTCTCCAATGACAGCGAAGACTGTACACTAAATCCATGTCTACCTCTGAACGGTGGCTGTGAAGACGTCTGCTCTGTCTCATCGAATGCCACTATCATTTGCAGCTGTTTTATAGGACGAGTTCTATCTCCAGATGAAAAGACTTGTGTCGTCAAAAATAGTAACTGTTCTGATACTGAATACGAATGTGGGACAGGAGTGTGCATTCCCTTTGAGTTGACCTGCGATGGCATATCTTCATGTCCTGACGATTCAGATGAAAATACAAACTATTGCGCGACAAGAGATTGCCCGAAAGGCTTTTTTCGATGTTCTAATAATCGCTGTATTTTAGAAGGAAAACACTGTGACGGACAGATTCATTGCACGGACGGAAGTGATGAAAGCGATTGCTTATGCAGTGACGATAAATTCAAATGCAAAGACGGGCCCTGTATTGGCAAACAATTTCATTGTGATTCAGGTAAGCCTTTTGTCTTTCCATTTCTATCACATTTATTCATTCATAGAAATTGTGGAATTATTTTCTAAAATAATCGATTCATTTAATAATTTTGATAAATATTTTCAAAGACCCCGATTGTAGCGATGGATCAGATGAAATAGGATGTGAGCGACCCGACTGCTCAAAGCACCCACTATTCTGGGATCCCGAACAAAAGTTCATAAATTGTCCCTCAACTACAGCTTGTATTCATCCCGATTGGATATGTGATGGACAGGTTTGCTTTATTGGTTAAACTGAATATTAGAGGTGAAAACCATTTGTTAATTATTTATTTAGAATGACTGTTGGGATCATTCGGATGAACAGAATTGTAAAACTAAACCATTGGAGACCTCATGTCCATCGACTTCTTTCAAATGTCAAACCTCTCAATGCATTCCAATGGGTTGGGTCTGCGATCGAGACAACGATTGTGATGACAGAAATATGACAATCAGTTCAGATGAAGAGGGATGTAGTTATGAGTGTCAGTCCGATCAATTTAAGTGCAATAATTCTGATTGCATTCCAACTATTTGGAGGTATATTTAGATTTCAAATATTTCTCTATTTTACTGATAAATGTCTCATATGTAAGATGTGATGGACATCAAGATTGTAGTGACGGCTCAGATGAAACTGAAAACTGCAGAATACGGACCTGTCCTGACGATTGGTTTCGGTGTAATAATACTGGTCAATGTATACCTGCCATATGGGTCTGTGACGGTTAGTCTAACAGAATATCCCTTTTTTAATATCCTATTTAATAACAATAACTATTATTTAAGGTGAAAATGATTGCGGAGATCAACACGCCAGTGACGAACATCCACAACAAGGATGCAATGCTAGCATTTGTAAACCAAATGAGTTCCAATGTCTTAATTTTCAATGCATTTTACAAAGTTTTTACTGCGATGGAGACGACGATTGCGGAGACAAATCAGACGAACCCGACAACTGTTCGTATACTAAATGCCAAAAAGATCAGTTCGAATGTCGTAATAAGAAATGCATTTCAAAGACTTGGCTCTGCAATGGTATCGCTGACTGTCATGACGGAGAAGACGAAGCAAATGGTTTATGTATTCATAATATGACAACTTCTAAATGCAATGATGGCAAGTATGAGTGTGAAAATGAAATATGTATTGAGGCAGACCTTCTGTGTGACGGAAACGACGATTGCGGTGATTATTCTGATGAATCCAAATGCAATGTTAATGAATGTGAATCTGGAATCGTTTGCGCACAAAAATGTGAGGATATGCCCATCGGTTATAAATGCAGTTGTTTTGAAGGCTTTGAGCCTTTAGACGGTGGGCGCGTTTGCAAAGACGTCGATGAATGTAAATCTAAGCGCCCGTGTAGTCAACACTGTCGTAATACGTATGGTTCATATGCCTGTTCGTGTCAAAAGGGTTATTACACTATTGATGGCGGCATCTCTTGCAAAGCTGACAGCTCTATACACCCCACTATCATATTCTCGAATCGATATTATATCAGACAAATCAATATCACGGGACATGATAACATACTTCTTGTCCGCAATTTGACAAATGCAGTGGCACTCGATTTCGATTGGGCCGAACGCTGTATCTATTGGTCTGATGTGACAGCACTCGGCAGCTCTATTAAACGCTTGTGTGAAACTAATTCTAATCATAGTAAGAGTACAACTGAACAACTTCTACATTCGGCAACTGTTCAAAGTCCTGATGGCATTGCTGTTGATTGGATCGGACGTAACCTGTACTGGTGTGACAAAGGAAAAGATACGATAGAAGTCTCTAAATTAGACGGAAAGTTCAGAAAAGTCTTAATAAGAGAAGGTCTAGAAGAGCCGCGCGCTATAGTATTGAATCCGTTTGAAGGGTTTGTATAGTTATAAACTCTATTAAACTAATATTAAGTTAAGGTTTGAATCAATCCAACTCTTGATTTTAGATAGAATTTTGAATACATAATAGTATTTTAAATATTCATTAAATACAATATAATACTAATTTAAAAGATTTTAGAACTCTAAACGTTTGCTTTACTGTATGCTCTACAACAGTACCAAGTCTTGTAATATAACAAAAAGAACTTTTCCTTATATCATAGAATCACTATTTGTTTAGACTTTATTTTACTTTTTATTCGGTATGAATTAACTTTTGGTTTTAATTAATTAGATATTTATTTTGGACCGATTGGGGTGAGAATCCCTATATTGGAAAGGCTGGAATGGATGGCTCAAATTTCACTATAATAATCAATGAAAGCCTCGGTTGGCCCAATGCACTCACCATTGATTATGTAAATAAAGAGCTTTTCTATGCTGACGCGCGCGAGGATTATATTGCTGTCACTGATTTAAACGGTGGGAATAGACATGTTGTCATTAGCCGTAAAACTTCTAATTTGGTTCATCATATCTTTGCATTAACTGTATTCGAAAATACTCTATATTGGAGTGATTGGGAAACAAAAGGCATCGAATACTGTCATAAATATCATTGTTCTAATGTTTCAACTTTAACAACAACAGCCCACCGACCAATGGATCTTCATATTTATCACCCGTACCGACAAATGCCTTTGCCAACAGCGAATCCATGCGAAGACGCACAATGCAGTACTCTCTGCTTATTGAAACCCAATGGCGGCAGTGTTTGTGCCTGTCCTGAAAATTATTTGCTTCAAAACGATAGTATTTCTTGTGAAAACAACTGCACGGCTTCACAATTTGTTTGTCAGACAACTTTCAATTGCATACCATTTTGGTGGAAATGCGGTCTGTTTTGTATTTCATTTTTACAATTATTTTCAATATATTTTAGTAATGTTTGGGAACTAATCATATTTTTTGTCTAAATTTTAACAGACACTCAGGATGACTGTGGCGATGGATCAGGTCAGACATCTTTTTTTTATTTTTAAGAAATCAGATAAATCTTAGAACCGTTAGAACCAAAATAATTTTTATGACTCAGAGGAAAATCAAGTTTTCATTATTATTTAGTAATTGGGACAAAAAAATTCAAATCAAACCTGAAATAATTTAAATTTTGTGTCAAAAAATAACATCTTTAGAATCCTTCAAAAATATAAACACTTATCAGTAATAATAGTAAATTCATTACTTAACGATAAATTTTGAATTTAAAAAGATTGGTTTGCTTTCTATCATTTTAATGAATTTAACGATTTTTAATTTGAGTCTAATTGAAAAAAATGATAAATGCTTTTGATTTGAAAGGTTTGAACAGAAGCACTCATTCTTATATACAGCAGAATTAACTCTGAAAAATGCTAAAATTTAAAATTTAATTAATAGACGAACCTTCGAGTTGTCCTAAATTTTATTGCAATCCCGGGCAATTTCAGTGTCAAAATTTTCAATGCATTCCTCCGAGTCAGTTGTGTGATGGCATCAGTCAATGCGGTGATAACAGTGATGAACGGGAATGCGGTACAAGTTTTTGATTAATGCGGCGCTAATTTACTAAGCATTTTGCTAAGCTTTTAAATCATATTATAGATAAGCACACATGCCTTCCGAGTCAATTCAAATGCTTAGGCAATGGCACAGTTGATGCGCATTGTATTAGTGCCACGAGTAGGTGCGATGGTCTAACCGATTGTCCGGGAAAAGAAGATGAGCACAACTGTCGTAAGTTTTTGTATTTCAATAACAATGTATTTTAAGAGATTCTAAGAATCAAAAACACGTTTTATAATAAAAATTGTTTTTTGAGTTTTAAGTTTATTACTAAGCATTTATTGCCACTCATTTTGATCATCTTATACCATATTAAGTTATATAATATTCTGCATTCTTTTAATTGGCAATTTCTGCGATTCATTCTTTTAGCTGAGAAGAATTGCATGAATAACCAATTCAAGTGTTCTAACAATCGATGTATTCCTCAAGTTTGGCAGTGCGACGGTATGTCCAATAATATAAGCTTTAAGTTTGAAATTTAATCTCTCTTCAAATTCATTATAAAGGAGATGACGATTGTGGAGACAAATCAGATGAACCCGATTCGTGTACGAGTACAGTGTGTTCTGTAAATTACTTCAAATGTGAAACCGGGCGATGCATTCCTTTGAGGTATATTTTATTGATTTTCTTCTTAAATAAATATAAATAAAACTCAATAACGTATAGCTGGAAATGTGACGGAGATTTCGATTGTGTGGGTCAAGAAGACGAACCCGCCTCTTGTAAAGATAAGTCATCCACTTGTGATGGCAGCTATTTTAAGTGCGATAATAATAAATGTATTCCCGGTATGTTATTATTTCAATTTCTAAGCACTTCAAAAATAAGACTATAATGAATACAATCAATAGGTCGATGGAAATGTGATTATGAGGATGACTGCGGGGACAATAGTGATGAAAAACAATGTGATGAAAGAGATTGTTCTGACGATGAATTTCGTTGTTCTAATGGTCGTTGTATACGATTTTCGTGGAGATGTAACGGAGAGTATAATTGTGAAGATAAAAGTGATGAAATCAACTGCAATGTCACCTGTAATCCAAAAGAATTTCACTGTCATGACAGCAATTTTTGCATTTTAAATGATTGGAAGTGTGACGGTTTGTATTTCTATTCAATTTTTAAAACAATTGATTTAAAACCGGTATTATTATAATTAAACGCTAAATCATTGCAAAGGCGATGCCGACTGTCCCGATGGTTCTGATGAAAACTGTGGCCATACTTGTATGTCATCTGAATTCCTCTGTGACAATGGGCAGTGTGTCAGTGCTTTGTGGCGTTGCGATGGTATGAATCAATATTTAGTGCATTTATTTCAATGTATTTATTTTCTAATAAATGAAAATCACAGGAGAGGATGACTGCGGAGACAACAGTGATGAAGAGCTCTCTCGTTGTTCTACAATAGCTTGTCCTCCGGGAAGGTTCAGGTGTAAGAACCAAATCTGTATTCCAAATGAGAAAGTTTGTGACGGAAGAGATTCATGTGGAGACAACAGTGATGAGGAGCCGGTCTTCTGCTCACGTCATAAGCATTGTTCGCCTCAAATGTTTCAGTGTTCTAACAATCATTGTATAAATTCTGATTATGTCTGCAATGGAAACGATGACTGCACTGACAATTCAGATGAAGAAAATTGTGAAAAATCTGTTTGTCATTTCGGTATTTGTTCGCAGCTTTGTTTGACTAAAAAGGCTGGAAATCATTCGTGTACTTGTGTTAACGGTTATGAGAAGTCATTTATCGAAAATACCTCGTGTGTTGCTTTAGGAGAGCCGGCAGTCCTACTCGTCGCGAGTGAGAACGGATTAAGAAAAGTTCATCCGTACAAGTCTTCTGTTCAAGAATTGATTGACATTCTATCGAACGTTTCCAAAGCGAGTAAAATTGATTCATTCGATGTAATGTATGAAACAGATAAAGTGACTTTATTCTGGACCAGTTTCCACACAAGAAGTGTTTATAGATTTGATGCCCCGATGATTGAGGATAAAAGACAGAAAAGAGATACAATTCAAAGTTCTTCCCAACCAATAGCCATAGCCTCCGGTTTAATCGCCTCGCGTGGTATTGCTGTTGATTGGATAGGAAAGAATCTGTATTGGATCGATGCGGGCGCCGCCACTATCACTATCTCTACAATCGATGGTTCAGTTCAACGAACTTTAATCAGCGATGATTTAGATCAACCGCACGATATCGTTGTTGATCCCAAATCAGGCTATTTGTTTTGGACCGATTGGGGAAGAAAAGCAAAGATTGAAAGGTTTGTTAGCAATTAAATAATTATATAAATCTTATATTTGTTTCTTAAACTAAATCTTATTAATAATATTTTGGAATCTTATTTGACGTAATATAAGCACAATTATCACATTGAATAGTGTAGAGAATAATTAATTTTCTTGAGTAATTGAAACATTTTCCAGTTCAACATTTGTTCCCACTTCACGTATATTAAAGTTATTTTTATAGCTAATGATGAGTAAAGATCCAATTTTTAGTATTGAAATTTTGACAAATTTTGCGCTTTTTAGCGTAAAAATTTAGCATATTTTGCGTTAAGATTTAGCTCTTTTTGCTTAAAGTTTAGCCCTTTTTTGCTTAAATTTGAGCCCTTATTTGCTTAAGAAATATTTATTTTCAACTATATTTTTATTTCAAAATAATCAATGAAATTAAAAATCTGTTCAATGGTTAACCTATTGAAAAAGGGTTCTCTCGCCTATGCCTCAGCTAGCCTAATGCTCATCATTATACATAGCATTTAATATTATATAAGTAAATGCAACTTAAATTAGAAAATAGTGTTTTTATGCAAATTGATGTATGCAATTAATTATAGGTCACGTCTTGACGGAAGTCAGAGAAAGACTTTAGTTGAGCGCAATCTTGAGTGGCCCACTGGGCTCGCTATAGATTATGCCGCAAATCATATTTATTGGACAGATCCAAAGGCGGGCTCTATTGAAACCATTGATATCGATGGAAAGTATCGACATATAGTTAAAACATTTAATAAAACTGAAGACAAACCTTATAAGATAGAGGTTTTTGAAGATTATGTATATGTGAGTACTTTTCACAATAACGCAATCTTTCGAATGAATAAATTCGGAAACGGAAACATCACTTATTTGGTCAGAGGTCTCAACAAAGCGAGTGATGTTGTGATAGTTCAAGAAAACAAACAAAATCGTCTCATTGATAATCCATGTCTTAGTAAACACTGCGGAGAAGGAGCTCTTTGTGTGGCACAAACGCCTTCAAAAGCAATTTGTTTGTGCAGTAATGATATGATTGAAACCCCAATTGGTGAAGATGGAGGTTCAGTGGTTTGCACCCCAACTAATAGTCCCACAGCTAATAAATGTGATTTAGAGTGTCTGAATGGCGGCACCTGTTATTACGAGAACGATGACAGTCCCAAATGCCGCTGTCCTCCAGGCTTTGATGGCCCGCTTTGCGATAGGTATCGATGTTCGGGCTTTTGCAAGAATAAGGGCCACTGCTATCCCGACCTCTTGACCAACAGTAATAATCCCAATCATCCGCCTCTGAGGTGTGAATGTCCTCCTCAATGGAGTGGAGAGAGATGTGAAACTCCTGTTGATATTTGTGATAAATTTTGTTCAAACGGCGGTACGTGTCGTGTCGAGTACGGAGTGCCTCAATGTCTGTGTCCCACTGACTTTTTCGGACAAAAGTGTCAAAATTGCCATTCAATCAAATGTGAAAATTCTGGTCACTGCAGAAAGAATGAAGACATGAGCTTTGCCTGTCATTGTCCTCCAGGTCTGTTCAAACTCTTAACAGTTAATTTTGATACTTATTATACTGTATATTAACACCAATTTTAAATACTTTTGATAACAGGCTTTTCAGGTGATAAATGTCATGAGTCATTGTGTGACAATTATTGTGAACACGGAAATTGCTCTATAGTTGCGGGTCTGCCTCAATGCACGTGTTTTGCAGGATATAGTGGCAAAAAGTGCGATCAGGACAGCTGTAAAGAGACCTGTCTTAACGGCGGAACCTGTCAAAGAAATGCTAAGAAAGCGATGTGTCTCTGCCCTAACGGTTATCAAGGAAAGCGATGTGAACAGAATCTATGCGGTTGTCGTAATGGTGGTACTTGTATACTAACGAAGTCAGAACAGGGACACAACACTTGCTTATGTCGTCCTCACTTCATGGGAGCCTTTTGTGAACGATTTATAGCAAAATCGTGTGATGAAGTGACGTGTCATAACGGAGGACAGTGTCAACTGAGCGCTCAAAGAGAACCTTATTGTAAATGTACGACTGGATGGAGCGGTCCTTTATGTGAGATCGAAACCAGTCCCAAATGTGATGCATTCTGTCTGAACGGTGGCACCTGTACTGTGCCCGATGGCAGAGAAATGAACCCCAAGTGCTCGTATGTCTGCCACTATTTTATATTTCTAATAAGTTTTTTGTTTTGTTTCTCATTATTTTATTTTTCAATTCTTCATATAATTAGTTGTTTGAAAGGTTGGGCGGGTTCGAGATGTGAAATGAACACTAACTGTAAGGGATTTTGTTTCAATGGCGCCACTTGTATGCCATCAGACACTTCAGATCAATTGCCCGCTTGTTTGTTAGTCTTTGCTTTTTATTTTAGTTATTATTTGATTGGTATTAGTGCTAAAGTCAAATGAATTGATTAAACTATAATTTGTATTCAGATGTGCCAAAGGTTATGTTGGTTTTCGATGTGAAAATCTTATCTCAAGATCTTCAGAGTTAGAGTCAGACTCTTTAGACAATACAACTAAATGGATATTAATAACTGTGATACCATTAGCCATTATTTTAATACTCTGTTTGGCCGTTTTCATTGGTATATTCACTTACAGAGTCAGAAGAAAGTAATATTTATTTAATTGATTTGCAAAACAAATTCACAAGTAATTACATAAAAATATTTATCTGACTAGTAATCGAGCGTTTATGCACAGAAGAATGGAAGACACTTCAGCTAATGTTGAAATAAGTAATCCTATGTTTGCAGAAGATTTCGACGACAACGCAAGTCCTAGCGATGCCTTAAGTCGTTCGTTTTCTATTGAAGTTAATCAAAAGGTAAACGCATTTTATCAGTCTTTTGAGAACTTTTGAATCACAAAATTTAATTAAAAAACAATCCAAATGTGTTTTCATTGATTTGACGTTTATATAGAGTACAAATTTTACAAATCCTATGTATGAATACAAGCAAAACACTGAAGAAGAGAAGCGGACTTTATTGATATCTGACAATGAGATTAATACAAATGAAGTTTCAAATGAAGTTCTTTACAAAGGTGTCCATCCTTTGGCTTAAGATTTAGTTTGTATTTAATATGCATTTTATTCAACAGTTTCTGAATTAGTCTAAAATATTGAAAAATGAATCATTAATTTTAGTGTTTCTCTCTTTGTAATTATTATTACTAAAATTCATTGTTAACAATCATTTACCGGTTAATTAGTTGTTCAAATTGATGTAATGTTTACAATGAATTTTGATTCGAGAATCGTTAGATCGCAATCATTAGAATAGTTTATATTGAGTATGACTTCATTAAAAGAGTAGTTCACACAAATGTATAATACTTAACGTGTAATACTCTTTAAAGTGTAAAAAATATTCGAATGATTATCAACCAAATCACCCCAAATGACCCCCAATTGTTTATTTTGTATATTTTTTTATTCTACAAAAATATTTATTCATTAAGTCTTATAGTTTGTAACAAACAAACAGTTAATATAACTTTTGTTAATCAACATCAACATTAATAGTTTCATCGATTATTTATTTAAAGCTAAAAATAATACATTCAATAGATATTTTACTTTTCAAACATAAAAATTATTAATACTTTACAACTTTGATGGCAACTAATTTACAAAACTCAATATTTTAAATTAATTCTTAATTCTGAACAATAAGTTTTTTCATATAATTAACATTTTATATTCTAATTATTGATGATTAGACACTATTTCGAAACTTTAAAGTATTGTGAATTTTGTTCATAAAGTTATGTTATATTCTTGTAAAACGTGCCAAAAATATAATTTATGATATTTAATAAAATTGAGTCAAATTTAGCAAATTTTTATGATTTTTAGAGCAATCAAATAAAATAATTGACAAATTTGTCAATAGGTAACAAATTCTGAGGTTTTTTTAATATTTCTGACCCATTATTAAAGGTTATAAAATATCCATTTTTTATATTTGCTCACAATTTCATTATTGAAGAATACAATTCAAAGACAATGCTTTTGAGTCAGATCTAAATAATAGGAATTTGCTTAAAATACTGCTATTAAATGAGAATTTATTGAAATAGGTTCTCATTTCTAATTAACATTTGAAGTAATGCTCGCACTGTTAATAACTGTATTGTAATGCAAAACAGTTTAAAGAATAGAGAGTTTACCGTAAGATCGCTTTAACATTCATACGGAGAATCAATTGTTGAATACGTACAGTAGATATGAGAGACTTAGTCTTACCTCAGGATAATGTGAATCACAACTTGTGATTACATAAAGTGTACTTTCAATGCAAAGTTACTTTTAAACACGAAGAGAAACAAACAAAAAGTTTCATGTATTGTAAGAATAAATAAAATTAAAAGTAATATTAAATTATTATTTTTGTGAATTTGGAAATTATCGTATAATTAGTGAACAGAAGGTATAATTAGTATAAACCAAATAGAGTACTCTGTATTATGAAGTAGGACCGCACACATTCATATCAAGTTACATCTAAAATGATTCACTATACTGAGGATATTGTGTAATACTGTAGTAAAATGGTATTGCTTTTTAAGAAAGAATTAATTAATTAAATTATTATTTATGTTAAAATTTGATTGACCTTATTGTAAACTCAAAACTCCATTTATATTGAATAAAATATTTAATTGTCGAATATATTGACTCTAACTGTAAGAATAGAATATATGACTTGTCAATAATACTCAATAGTATATCAATTTTGATGTCAATCAAATGACTAATAAATAATGCTTTAAATTATAATTTAAGTTATATAAAGCCAGTTAGGGGTCGTTGGCCCCAAAGGATTTTCAGATATTTAAATGTAGGTCTGTAGCAATTTTATAAATTATCCAAATCTGAGAATTTTCCTGTTTGGTCCCCACTCAAAAATTTGTGGCTACGGCACTGATAAAGCCTTACTTTACTAATAAGCAATTTAAGCGACCTTAAGAAAAGCCAATATATGAGTTTCCCTATAATTATTAAATCTGTTTTTCAAACATATTTCAAACACACATCAATTTATGACTTAAAAGTTCATTAGTTTTGAGAAAATTATTTTGTAGAGCATTTTGGACCAAAATTTTTCAAAAATCAAATTCAAATAAATTCTTATAAAGATATGGATAAAAATGTTAACAAATATAATAATAAGACGATAAGCAAAATCGTTGACAGTTCTCCTTATATAGCGATGAGCAAGGCTCGAGCCTGAAACCGAACCTTGAGTCTGAAAAAAGTCCTCCCCTGTTCATCACTATCCTTATATAATAAGTTATTAATAATAATAATAACTTTTGTTAATTTCCTTATTTTGTTGCCTATTATGAGATTGGGCTCAACTAACTTCACATTATTGCTATCGATTGCTATTTGAGTCAATTTAATTACGTTTAGCTGAGAATCAGCTTATTTCTAATGTCATACCTGAAAAGTCCTCAAAACATAGTAAAGTCACACATAAGCCATGCATTTCATATCGCACTCTATATGAAGCTCTTTGCGAATAAACTGCATATCTCAGGCAACGCATATACTGGATAACTAAATGCTAAACCCTTT
>JAQGCH010001079.1:0-17556 GCA_034699485.1 Nanhermannia elegantula | reverse complement strand
GTTTTCATAGCAATACTTCTATTACTTGTATTGGAATATAATATAAGAATAGAATAAAACCAAATAAAACGCCATTTCGTTCACAAACCAAACCTAGAATTAGGTCACACTTTAAGAGACAAATATTTATTAAAAGGTAAGTCTTTTCGCATTTCATTCAATTATTTGTTTGCATTAATTCATAAATTCATTATTTATTTAATCATTTATTGACTTAAATATGAATTTATATTAATTTCAAATGAATTGAAAGCGTATTAAAGTGTGAACAAAATGGCGAACTCACGGCTTCCCAACTCAGAGCTCACGCATAGACACGCGTGACATGTGTTCAGTGACTCCCATCTCACGAATAAGTCCTTACTCTTCATGCGTTCTATGCGTTGATTGGCTCGAATATCAGTTATACACTCACTTACTCTTTAATTGCGCCAAATTTTAAACTTATGTTTATTTGACATTAATTTTAATTTCTTTTTAAAACAATTAAAATATTATTTCAATTTTTTTTATCATTCATTTATAGATTGGATTTTGTGCTCAATTGTTCGTTAATTTAATTAAATATAGGAATTAATAAAAATATTGAAGAAAATGCTTTATTTGGAGGACTATTTGGAAAGTATGACCACTTAAGACATAACTAAATCTTATGTTTTATTACAATATATCACAAAAGAACAATTAATTGAGACTAAAGACAAACCTAATAAAGAGAGAAATGCATGCATTTTACATAATATTTAGTCCAATGCTTAAAAAAAGATTTATTTCTAAACAAAATTTTAAATGCAATCACTTTTCATTCAGTGATTGAACACTTACCACAAGAACTGAGAGATCGGTTTACAGAAATGCGAGAAATGGATCTTCAAGTTCATAGTAAGACATTATGTAATATCTCGTAATTAGTGATAACTCTTAGTATTTAGTCTTTTAAGAAATCACTTTTTTATGTCTCTTTTAATAATTTGGAAGAATTATTCTCTAATTTACTGTAATGTATCAGTAGTTAAAAAAATGAATAATCAATAAAAGTATAATAATTTTATTTTCTCCTATTTTTACGTCAAATTCATTTAAACAAAGTTTTATATGATTTGTCTTGAATTTAATCTAAAATTTAAGTCTTTATGAAAAGTCTAATGAAAAGAGATTTAATTGATTTATAGTTAAATCATAATTATTAAGAAATGATTAGTTAAAGTAAAAAGTGATAGAATTATATTTAATTGATCTAATAATTGAATTAATGTGATGACAGATGCAATGGATAACTTAGAAGAACAAACCAAACAATTTTTCAGTAACGCTAAACTCATGCGAACAGATCAAAGAGATCTCGAATACGACAAAATAAAACAGGTTTTTATCGAACTCTATCAAAAGTTTTCCAATTTTGAGATAAATGAATGAATTGAGTAATTATTAATTATTTCAGGACTACTACAAGACATTAGAAGACGCAGAAGAAAAAGTGCATTTAGCGAATCAAATATACGAACTCGTAGACAAATATTTAAGACGATTAGATCAAGAATTACAAAAATTTAAAATAGAATTAGAAGCAGATAATGCGGGCATTACTGAAGTCTTAGAGAGGAGTAAGTGTTGTGTGTGTTCTGTTCTCATAATGATTGAAACTAATGTTTGATGAATTTGATTGAATTGAAGGGTCTCTAGAACTCGATAATCCTCAGCCAATAGTTGTAAATCATGTGAGAGAGAAAAGGAAATATACATTTCATAACACGAACAATAATGTGAACACTAATAATACCTCATCGTATGCAACGTCACATCCCGATCGGCCGCACATGTCTTCATCTTCTGAAAAGGTTCTGTCGACTATTGCTCAAGAAGTATATCGCGGAACAATTGCCAACTCAAACGCCAACACAGGCACGGGTGTGATCACGAGCAGTAACATCACAAGCAATCGCCTCAATTCCAACGCTTTCACACCATTGTTAGCTGTGGTGAACGCCAACAATACAGGCTATGCGAACGGCAATAATTCTATCAATAGTTCACTTTCACCACTAATACCATCGCACTCTTCGACAAACAATGAAAAGAGCAGTTCATCCAACTCTTCAATACTACCTCACGGCTCGTTTCGATGCAATTTAGGAAACAACGCGATCGCAGCTGCGGCGTCACAAGCGATCGCTGCCACACAACAAGTTTGTTATGATTCCTATAATAGTTGTAATTTATGTATAATTATGTAAAGAATGTAATCAATTGTATGTAAAACAGATGCAAATGGGAAGACGAACCGCAAGCTTGAAAGCAAGCTATGAAGCAATAAATTCAGGGTTTTCTAACATTTATGGTTTCAATTCATTGCGAGACCAGTCATCAGCTCACGACTCATCCAATTCACATCAGGACATAATAAACCAATCGTCTCATAACAACACGAGTTCATTAAGCAATTATGGCTACGAATCGTCCATCCCTTCATCCGCTAACAAATCTGGTCGAACGACCAAAAGAAGCAGATCTAGTCATTACACTACCGATTCGGGCTCCTCTTCGGTCAACAATTCAAATATATTTGAAGACGAATCATCGGAAGCGATCACAAACGAAGATAACAACGGCACTAGTGATTGGAGTTACGATCCAAATGAGCCGCGATATTGTATTTGTAACCAAATATCGTACGGAGATATGGTTGCCTGTGATAATGAAGACGTAATACTACACCTCTTTTCTCTTTTATTATAACATTAATTGTTTGTTTGTCTCTTTAGTGCCAAAAAGAATGGTTTCATTACGGCTGTGTTGGCATAACTCAACCCCCTAAAGGCAAATGGTATTGTCCGGACTGTTCAGATAAATTGAACAAAAGAAAGAGTCGCAAAGAAAGATCTTGATATTGATCGTTAGCTTTTAAATTATAATTGAGTTATTGTGTAAAATATAGAATAATTTGTTAATTTTTCAATTCGTGATCAATTATTTGTCTTTAGTTTATTGTTATTAAAAAAATAAGTTATATATACAAGTTTCACAAAATTATGCATTGAATCGGAGCTGTATTCACTGCAGTGAGAGGAGGAACACAAATAATAGGGTCTCAAAATTGTGGAGAGTGTCTGCGTTCAAAGATCTATAACATGAATAATGATAGGTTTGTCTTTCTATAGCATAGAAATGCAATTATTATTTAACTAAATATCGTTCAATTGATAAACAATTCCATCATCACTGGAGGGATCACTTGACTGGTCAGATATGAGAAATCCATCATTGATTTCATCAGAGTCTACGTCAGATTCATTGCTATGTTCGCCTTCGCTCTCATCACCGCTTTCTTCTCCATTTTCCAAATCAAAGTCGTCGGTGTTGTCAATGTTTTCGTCTTCGTCGGTGTCGTCTTCATCTGCGACATCATTTTCTTCTTCATCCTCGTCTTCATCGTCTTCTTCGTCGTCCTCTTCTTTCGAACGTCCGATTTCGAAAAGTCGGGCAACGCTTTCATTAGCAAACGCTTCTCTATTATTCTGATTCTCGACTAAAGCTATATAACAATCTCCGGGATCGACAGCTAAATCATAAATACTGCGCTTCACATCAATTGTCGCAATACTCGAATAGTCGTATGCGTCAAATGTTCGAAACGATGACCCGAAAGGACTTTTCGATTGGTCCTCTTCTTCAGAATTTTCCTCTTCAAACACAGCTTTAATGTTAAATAAAAATAAATTAAAAGAAGCATTTTTTGACAATTTTCATGTATACAATATGTGAATCTCTACAAATAATTACAATCGACTCGAAAATTCATTTAATACAACAATTGATTGAAATTAGAGTAATAAATACCTCCATATATAACATCACCGATTTTATTGAATTTCACGCGACACTATAGAATTAAATGAATAAGTTTTTAAAAAACTTGATTTGATTTACAAAAAAATGCAATTCTTAGGTTCACCTGATCTAAAGCGGGAACTGTTTTGAGCAAATGGAAAGTCTTGATATCCCACTAAATAAAGAGTTTCAAATATGAAAACCATTGATAGATAAACAGATATTAATGAGTGACTTACAATCTCTGAATTTGAGAGAATTTCCTGACCATTGGGATGAAAGACACCATTAATGTGTTGATTGAATTTATCGAACTTATGGACGGGAGAAGCGCTTCGAGTATCCCATAAAACGCCGTCATTGAGAATCAGATCATCACTGGGATGAAAAGTGGCCCTATTCTTAACATATCTGTTGGATAGGGTTTCGTCATGATATGTGTGAACTATTTGTCCGGTGTTTAAGTCATATAACTATAATTAAGTCACGATTTTATTATTAGGTAAATACTTATAAAAAATGCAGTATTACTGACGTGAGCGGCGAAGTCTTTGGTGCCGAGAACCTTATCTTGAGTTTGTTTACCAAATTCGACATAATAGTCATCACGAAAGGGTAATCTGCAAAACATTTAGAATTAGATTTGCTTTCTGTGAATATAAAAGAAGGCTCACTTCATTTCGAACACATCAGTGAAAGTCCATAAAGCAGAGAGAGGTTGTCTCCAGAGAGATGAGGTGAGAATTAATTTTCCGTCCTTTCAAAAGATTAATATTTAAAATATAATTTACATTTGCATATAATATGCGAAAACCATAATTAAAATATCATTCAAAATGATTAATTGACTTACTCGTGAGGGCTCAATGTGTGTGATCTCTGATTCATGACAAGAATAGGTCGCTTCGAGCTATTGATTAGCATATCATTAAAAAAATGTTTAAAAAATATGGTTTAGATTATAATCAAAACAATTTAAAGGACTAACTGTTCCGCTGTGAAGGTTAAAAGCAGCCAATTCTCCGCTCAGGGTCCCCAAGAAGAGGAATTGATCGACATACTAAACATAAACAATTGTCTTTCAATATTAAAAATATTAAATCTATAGAATAATTAACTCTTAAGCTTACAGAGAAAGCACAACTTGAGAAACTACTCGACGATTCTGGATCTCTATACGAACGAATTGGTCTAAACCTACTGTATATAAACTTTCGATCCATTTTAGAGCCATTAATACCTCCAAAACGTGGAAATATATGACGCCTTTGAAGACGTGTTGTTATATTAATTGGCGCCGAATCTCTGTTCAATGGTTCAGGACATCGATGAGGAGTAAACAAATCAAATGGAGGACAAGTGACCACAGGATTCTTGCAAAGCGCGTGTTGTTTTCGTAAATATTCGGTTACGATAGACTCCAATGAAATGGAAGCCACAGTTTGCGGTTGACTCGAAAGTTCGTTCAACTTTTTAATAATAGGAGACGACGGATGACTGGTTGACTGTAATTTTCTTACACTCAAAGCTTTAGAACTGAGCGGTCTATTGATATTTGGACGATGAATACGAATGGGGACAATCGAACTGGTGGGGCTTTGAAGACTAGATGGGGAGGAAGTCATGTTCGGTATGACTATTGGAGTCGAATTAGTGTTCGGTGTTTGCGTCACATTAGACAAACTGCTCGGTAGTGGCGCTGTTGATATGGGACGTGACTGTTTCAAAACATTCATTATATTAAACATTTATATAAATTACTCTTAAATTCTTGTAATATAGAAGACTCACAACTCTGGTGTGGCCGACAGGTGTTGCGGACCATAAAGAATTTCTACTACTATTATTTGTGGGAAGTTCTGCCTCAGAATGAAGTAAAGCAGCGGTTTTTGTCAAACCTTTTTTTATTAAGTGGTGATGTATTAACTGAAGTAATTCTTTCTCATTGAAAACAATTCTGGTCTGAGCCACCACTTCAGCCTTTAATATAACACATAACACATACAGTATATAAACGTCAAATATAAAAAGCAAAATAAAAAGCTATAAAATTATACCTTATTTATGTTTGCGATAGAAGTCTCTAAATTGGTGGCCACCGGAGCACCGGTCACACGTTCTATTAGTTCTATGCAATACTTACAAAACTTTATGTGTTCTGTTCTTTTGTCCTGAAGTATCGGTTCTTTCATTAAACCTTAAGATTTGAAATTAAACATTAATTAAGATTTAAAAATGATTTTTTAGATAATAAATAAGCGGTGACACAAACCCTGTAACTGTCCATTTGTAAAAAGAGGTAATTTTCCAATAATTTGTTTAACAGTTTCACTCCTCGCGAGACCGCATAAAGCTTTACAACTGAGAGCTCGTATGGAATCTGCGTCAGTGATCGGTGTCTTTACCATTAATAAGTTCAATAAAATCATTATTCCATTATTAGTTCGAACACAATTCCACATCTTTGCCAACAAGTCTTCGCCACTCCTAAATGACCTCTTCTTAGCACTTCCGCCGCAAAGCCTAGCAATAGAGCCTCCGATACGACTCAATGGCCCACAAACACAGTTTATTATAACATTCAAAGCAGAGCGTTGACAATCGGGATCTGCGACTATCTCTCCTTCAGCTGCCGCTAATATTATTCTAAAATATTTAAAATAATCTTATTTTAATCTCAAGTCATGACAATTAAAGGCAATAAACAATACCTGATTCCGACAGTGTTTTGGTCGTCATCACCAACTGGAACATTTTCACACAAAACATTTTGGAACTTTGGTGTAACACTACATACGACGAGTACATCCAATGCACTTCTCACTGCTTCAGCTCTAGTTTGGCAATAAATTCAATTTTAACACATAAGTCAAAAATAATTGAAAAACAAACTCACTTTCCTGTGAAATTCCAATCGAATGAAACTGCGATCAATTGAATCAAGAGTTTAACTCCACTTAACTTTAATAATTCGTCGACAGGTTTCCAATTGATTCTAATAGGCATCAATTCGAGCAAAGTCTCTACGTGTTCCATAATTATGTCATAACTATAACGCGCAGCTTTATATGGGGGAACATTAGTACTCATCGAGTCTTTTACAACAGAATTAAAACTTGAGAAGGAAGACGAACGGCGCAACAGCTCAGCCTCAACAAGAAGGTGTGCCTCAAAATAGCGTTTGAGTGCAACGCATACGTGACGAGCGTTTTGCCTTTTAGTAAACAATTCGTCTTCAGTATATTCGGTCTCATCAGAAAATATGTCCAATAAAAATATCTATTTTAAGATTATATTGTATTAGAAAAAAATGATTGACATAAAAATGGTTTAATTAATAAATACCACATTCAATAATTTTCTGAGTCCGTCCTGACTATCAAATAATTCAAGAATGAGTCGAAAGGAGAAACTGAGACTGAAAAACATAGTGGCGTGACATCGACTCGAGTCGTGTGAACATTCGAGAAGCCATAGAGAGTATGTCACTAAGTCATTGAGCACATGCTTCGGCAAAAGACAGATCTATATGACAAACATTAATAATAATTAAAAACAAATAATTTAAATCTTATTATTTAATTGAATACCTTTTCCATCGCATCTTCATTATATGCCAAATAATATAAACAAATAGAAACACCAGTGGCTGCCACTGAGGGTCGATATATTTGGAGCAATTGCTGTAAACCGCCCGCGTTTAAGAATTCGAGTGCGAACTTCTTATGACATAACAAAGACGCCAAATACTAAACGTTTAGAAATAATTGAATAAAATGTTAAAAACTTATTTGAAACAAAAAATAAGTATCAATTTGTTGAACCTTTAGAGCATCGAAAGCAAGTCTTATGTCATGATTTTTAGTTAAGTCGATGTAATGCATAATCAAAGACAGGGCGTTGTGTTCAAAAACAAAACATAACATTTCTTGATAGTCACCCATCGGTGTCAAGTATTGTAATATAAATCTTTGTTTCATTTCTTCTGTCAAAGGATGGACTTTAGAGAAGCCAATCATATAGGGCTCGACTTCAGCCCAACTACTATTAGAACATTCGCTATTATAAGTAGAGGGAGAGAGCGCTGAAAAGCTTATTGGACTTGAAAGTCGTCGCCTTTTATTCATGACCGGAGAAGTGTTCGCTTGAAGAGCTCTTTTGCTTTTGCTCTGCGATTCATTTGAATTCTCACTAATTTCTGGATTCAATTTATTACTACTTTTATTAGGACTCAAACTATTATTATTTGAATTATTTAAGTGAACGAACGGCCGATCATTAATGTGATTCTCATTCGTTTCAATGCTTTTGTTTCTCAGATCTTTAAGTCTTTTCAACATAATTGGCAGAAGACGTGCGTTTTGATCCTTAGAATTGGTGGCGATGTCCTGCACTTCCATCGCAGCCGCCAATAGACCGGTTGCGTACGATTGCAACGGATCGGAAGCGGTTTCTGCCCAATTGAACAATCGTTGGACTAAACCTTCCTATAAATCAATTCAATCATCAAATAATAGTTCAAATATTGTAATCAAAAGACAAACCGTTTCATTGAAGACCACAGATGTCTCCAAACCGGGCAATATGTCAAGCATTAGACGACAGGCAGCCCTTTGCAGGTCTGTGTCGTCTCTATGCATGATATAGTCGTTTACTAACTATACAAACAATTAAAACATCAAACGTATCATCAAAATGTCAAAACTTTTAAAATTTAATAAACAATTAATTACTTTATTCATGAAGTCATCGTTTCTAAAGAGCGTCTTCAGCACGAGTCCTAACGAGCAATCCGGTCGTGCTCGAGAGGGGTGTCTGTCGTCGAACGGGTCCGGATCCATCTTCAGGTAGGCCTCCGTCTCCTTCTCCACCAACTCTGCGATTCTATCATTATTTTAATTATTATTTAGTAATTAATTGAATAAATATTTCATATTTTATACTTTGTAAGAATCGGAACCATTTGTTCTCCATTTCGGTTCTCTTTTTGCCACAACTCTAACAATTGGTTCAAAAGAGGAATACTTTCGAGTAAAGCCATTGCTGTCAGAAATGACTCTCTCTTTAAAACTTATTTATTATAATATTATATTTAAACAAAACTTTTGCGATATTTTAATAATATTTGAATTTAATTTCAATAAATGATAGCATTTATTAAAAGTGTTTATAAATTAATTAAAACTGTATTTAAACTGATAACAGATTTACGTAAATATTGATTAAAAAAAAAAATATTTTCTATTAATTAATGGAATAATTGTTTTCCAAATACTAATAAATTAATGAGAAAAAGAAAAACAAAAAGTTTAAAACTCATAAAAATATGCGAAACTGTTATAACTTTGTAATCATTTAACTAATAGTTAATCACATTTAACGAATAGATTCATAAAATATTAATTAAATTAATTATTGTTTTGAGTCAAAGCTCACAAAAACACAAATATTTCATTATTTTATTTATTAATTTCTCGTAATTATTATTTTTAATGTCCGGCAAAAACACGTTTTATATGACTATACATTTGTCTGCTATTATATTGATATCTCTTTACACTCAATACTCATGCGTTAGAAATACGTTTCACGTGTGAAATAATCAATCAATTAATTATGTAATGAAAAAGGGGCGGCAGGGGTCTAAGGCATACGTTACCGGAACAACACACTGGGAGGGTGGGTATGAACAGCTTTGTAACATACAGAACAAACAAAAAATACAGAACATTTAATGTAAAAAAATAATTAATTTTAGTGAAATGTATAAACAAATAATATAACGTAACTTATGGGGGAGTCTTGGGGTCAAAATAATCCCATTTTGCGTAATGTAATTAATGGACGTCACTAATAATAAAAATTCAAACTTAAACATTTATCAGACTTATCAGTCAGTCCTCTTATATAATCTTACATAAGAGTTGATAAGTTTTGGTTCTTTACATATAATTACTTTAAATCTAATGATCGGTACGGTCGGTGCGAGTGTTCGAGAGTCTCGCGAGACTTGAAAATGTGAACTCAAAAACTAGAGGCTTTTAGACCAGTAGATTCCAACCTCTTTTGCCTCCGGACCATTGCATATAAATAATGACGTGGTTCTCATAGATCTTAATGTTAAACTTTTTAATTCTGCGGATCGGTGGTTCTTCGCTAAGGCAAGTTTGGAACCCAGACATTTTCAAGGGTTGACCCCAACCAGGATTTTCAAAATGATGCAAAATTTAAAAATTGTCTCAGAAAACCGAAGAGTTTTGCTTGGCTTTCATGATTTTCTGAGCTAACCCTCCTCTAGAGTTTTGTATCTTCGAAAAGTCTGTTGGGAACCTATGTTTTAGACTCTAATAAAAACTGTAAAACTGAAAACATTTCTTAACGTAAAACAAATTTATTGATTGATTGAAAAGCATAACACATAGAAAATCTGAAATACATTAACTATAACTGCATTTGGAGTATGTGGACATTTGGTCAAAAATGTGATCTTCAAGCTCATCAGCTCAAACTTGTCTCAGATATTTTCAAAAAACTTGAGCCCTCGCTTAAGCTGTGCTTCTGAGCTATCAAAAAATTATCGAATGATAAAATTTCAATTGGAATGTGTGTATAAGTTATGTTTATGTAGTTATCATACTGTACTATCGGCGGCAAAAGTGTTTGTTAAACTTCGCGTTCAAAAAACAAGTATAACCAATAAGACTATCTATTATTAAGGGAACATTGAAGGCGATCAGTTACATACACTATTTGACGATCAAGAAAATGTCAGACTCAACAAATACTTTTGCCGCCGATTGTACATAAATGTTGCAATAAAGCGTTGCCTTCAGTTATAGTGACCACAGCTTCAGATGATTTCCTCGTCCGTTCCCATTTAGTTTTGATGGCAAATGAATGCGAAAGTGAGCCCTCTTTAGCATTCCAATTATGATAAATACCAGAATAACTCACCTTTCAATAGAACTATTTTGCAGTCTGAGAGACGAGTGGCCGCATCTAATTTAGAGTCTAAGCAAAGTTTCTTAGGGTGTAAAAGTTTTTATATATGTTTTAAAAGTATGGCATTCAATGGCTCACCGTCTCTGATGTGGTTTCTTTGAAGTGAATTCAAATAAAACAGATTAGAAGAACTAATATTTTCATTTGAATGCAAATCTATTACAATGAGTTCATTGAATTCAAACAAACTTTTAATGTAAGACAAATTAAATAATAACGGCTTAAAAAAAGTTACAAACAATACTAATAAATAGGTTGACTGACTTCAATGAGTGAGACATGCATTACAAATGCATTGTTCACATGTTTGCTCTATTACTTCAATCACTTCATTCAGTCTTCATTCGAGATAAACTTATTCATAACAATAAGAATCGCTCGTGAGTTGGAAAGGCATTAGAGGTCATCATTTTAATTAAGATAATCATAAACAGTAATTAAGAAATTCTAACATTTATAGGCAAATAATGCCGAGATAGCAGTGGTATTAGTGGTGCGCTTTGATCACCACCTACTCTATAGGCAGTGATGGCAACGCTCTGCGCTCGCTTTTTCACGGCGAGCGTTTACCGATCGTCAAGTCAGTCAAGTTTATGAATATTTGTCAATTTTCAAAAAATTATCTTAGAAAACCATTGAGTTTTTGACTCTCTTCAACATTTTTGGTACACTCATACTCTGACTCATACTTTGCCCCAATAAAGCAGATTGTTTGTAGCATTGCTGCTGTTATCAGTTACGTGTTACGTTATCAATTATATTAACTTCAAATATTAAGTATTGCTTTAATTTTTAGTAAGTAATTCAGTCAAATTCTTTACAAATTGCAATTTTTAATTTATATCAGATTAACAAATTTTGATATAAAGCGGGTGCTCTAATCAAGGTCATACTGCATATTCACCTAATATCTATTTACCAATGCTTTTGCAAACATTTGTATTTTGGAGATTTGCTGTGAATGGTGTGTTTAGTGATCAATTAAAAACGCAGACAGTCTAATAAGTGTAATATAATTAGAATTAGTTGCGCTCTATGTCTAAATTCTCTAAAACAGAATAATTCATAACCTCTACTAAAAATTGACAACTTGTAAAAATTAAAGATTTTTAATATTAAATACTTCTACTGTAAGAAAATTGTTTATTAAAATTTAACGCTCGGCGCTCGCGCTTGGCAAAATTTATGCACTCGACTCTCACGACCGAGCTCCTTCAGCTCGAGCGTTTGCCATCACTGTCTATATGATAGATTAGACAGATATTCAAAAATGATTTAAATAAATTTACTAAAAATACTGTTATTTTAAGTAACTGTAGCGCGCGTTGCAGTTAAACTTCAATTTAGAGCCAAAATTCAACTCATTTCAATCAACTTTAAATAATATTTAAATCAAGTTCAAAAATTATGCATTAGCTCTATAATAAGTAGTGTTGTCTATAGGCTCGGCTCGAGGGTGCTTTATGAGCTGAGGCTCTAAGGTGTTCGAGCAGGCTCAGGCTTTTAATTGATGTTTTCATCGCATAGTCTTATAACCAATGAGTTTAAATATAAAGCTACCATTACTTTAAGCAATTGAGTAAAACTGCATTTCTCTCATTTTCAAAATATAGTATATTATTAGAGAAGTTGTTTACAAAAATATAATAACAGTTTTATCACTATAGCTCTAATTTGTGATCATTTAAAAATGAATAATTATAATAAAGGCAAACAAGCATTTAAATGATATAATATAAAAATACAAAATTGTCATTTAATACAATTCAATTATAGAATGCAATCGAGTTTTTTCATAATTTTCAGAGCCTTTTGAAAATATTAAATTTTACTTTTGTTCAGAAACGAGTCCTTCAGTTAAAAGTTCTAAAATTTCTTGAATAGATTCAGAATTTTTTAAGTTTTCCGGCAATGACTTTAAGGCTTCGATGACGTGATCAACGATGTCGTCGAGTTTCTTAATTTCTTGGGTGGCTTTTCTATCATTTTCTTCCCATACTTTTCTATTTCTCGTGTATTTAGAGCTCAGTTTGTCGATCATGTCTTCCTTCATGGTTAACGATTCTTTCAAACTTACGATTTCTAATCTCAAAGAATGAACACTTTTAGAAGAATCCGAGTCCTCATTAGACTCTTGGATCATATTTTTGAGTTCTTTATTAACAGATTCAGAACATCTAAACTTTTCAGTCAAAACGTCGACTTCGTTATTCAAATTAATAATACTTCGTTTTAAATTTATATTTTCTGTGACCATTTCACTCATTTCGGGCTTCAATTTTTGGGTTTCTCTGAAACTTTTAACAAAAACTTCTTTAAAAAGATTATCATCAAATTGAATTTGATCCGAATGCTTAATAACTGATATGTCAAATTGTGGCCAAACTTTTGTAAGACTTATCGCAGTTTCGCTTTGATGTGTTGATAATACTGATAAAATTGTTTCCCTAATAGTATTCAAATGTTTACATAAAATTTCTGCAATATTTTGCTTCACACTTTCGTTTTGAATCAAATCTTTAATTTTTGAATCCTTTTCGTTAAGACTTAATTCTTGTTCTTTGATTTGTTCGCTTAAAAAAACAAAATAGGAATTTCAAGAAAAGTAATGAAATTCATGGAAAGTGAATATACTTTAAGAGGATCTAAAAGACAATTTTAAAGTATTTAAATATAATTTAATACCTCTTCTCTTTAAGTTTTTCATAAATACGTTTGGACCAAGTCTTCACTTCTTCAAAGGTTTCTTTTTCTTTAATCCAAACCAGTCTTTCTTTAAGTAAGTTTTCTTCCGCTTCTTTGAGAGCTTCGGCTAAAATACTTCTCTCGCTTGTTATAAAATCAATGCTCTCTTTTGCTTCTTTTGTTTCATTTTCGAGTTCTTTTATTTTAGTTTTAAAGTTTTCAAGTTTTTCTATGAGACCTGAGCTTCTTTGATCTTCAATTTCTTGAGAGATATCTAAAATAAAAAAAAATTGACATTTTATTTCTCATTATAAAATACACGATCACGTTTTAATGAACCAAATCTTTAAGAGAAGTTTCATCAACTTTATGTTATTCTTGTTAAAAATCTACCATAAATCCTATTTAAATCAATTGTTGCAAAGCAGGAGCTCATGTTATTTGTGACGAACTCTATCTTTTAGATGTTCTCAAAGAGAGCTTAAAATAAAGACAGACTGCGATTCAGCAAAAAACAAGTCAAATAATTTTATCAAAAAAATTGTGAATTTTCTTGTGAACATTTCTCCAATGAATTAATCTTTATATCGAAAAAATGTTCATTACTTTGTTCAAAAATAATTTTATTCTTTCTTTTCTTTGTAATGCTTTTTAAAGTTTAAAATATTTAATTAATACAGTGAAAGCCCGATATAACTCACTTCGATGTAACGAACAGCTCGTTATAACGTACATAACCGGAATCCCGTTCGGCTATAAAATTAAGCTAAAATCCATTCGATATAACGAACAAAAAATTTTACCCCTTGAGGGTTCGTTATATCGAGCTTTTACTGTACTTTGAAATAAAAAACAAACAAAGGCTTAATATTTTTATATTTAAATAAATAAAAATAAAATATTATATTATATTAAAATCTTAATCTATAATAAGAAATAAATTGAAGTTGTTTTGGATCGCATGAGAACTGTTTATAAAACAAGAAAAGAGAGAAGAGAATCAATTTAAATAAATTTTAAAATTAATTCTTTTTTAATTTGAAAAAACGTGTTTTTATCATTTTAAATGACTTGCAATTTAAAGGAATCTATTGTTTTAATGTTAGGAAATAACTCATTAATAATTTCACACTTTTATTAAGAAAGAATAGTTGAGAATAATCTGTATTTTGAAAAAGTTAGATAAATAAAAATAAAGTGATTTATCAAATAAAAGCAAATACTTCTATCCATAAAAGTCCGATAAATAGCCCAATAAATAAAAATAATGTTTAGAATGCAAAGCAATTAAGATTTTATCTTTATTTTATTGAACAAAACACTTATTTGTAACATAAAATCTCTTTGAGTGTGAAGAGAATTCTGACTTCAATCTCAAGATAATTGTTTTTAATTAAATTTCAAATTTATTCCTAAAATCTTGATATAAAATATTGTGAATTCTAAAAAATAAAATTATAACACACACAATAAAAAAACATTTAATTATAAAACCTATGAAACCAATTATTGAGACATTTGTTAATATGAATCTTAAAACCCGTTGAAAACATTAAACATAAAAATTTGCTTAAACTTTAAGCGCATCAAACTTTGGAGAATAATAGTGAAGCATCTCAAGTAGTAATTAATGAACAAATTAATTAATTTACGCTCCAATTCAAAAATTAAAGATGTTTTCAGAAAATTTGATTAAAAAATAGTTAAAAAATCAATTAATTATGTAACGCAAAAGGGGGTGGTGGGGAGCGATGGGGTCGATAATCAATTTTTATTGAATGCAACGTTAAAAATATAGTTAAATGTGGTTGAGGTGGGTGGGGATCAAAAATGTTACAATTGCATAACATTATAGCATTGACCGAATGCATGTCTAAAACTTTTAAAGTAGTGCTTTTCAAAAAGAGTTTGTGTTATTCATGACAATAGATTCAAAGGTTTTGTGTTTGTGCACAACTAATCAATCAAATCATTTCTGTCCTATTTCGCTGTTTATAATGCATTCAAATGACTTTCATTTACTTAATTATCAAATTGAATATATTTTAACTTTTTTAATATAATATAAAACTATTTGAGTGACAAAGAGTGACACAATTGAGTTCTGATAGTAAATGAAGTATAGTCTATACGTTAGCTGTATATTAGATTTGGAGATATGATTGAAACATAATTGTTATTTAATTCAATTATTTGCAAAGCTATCTCATAATGAGAATGAATCGCAATTTTAATAATAATCATTAGTGAGAAAGAAATCTCAATTATTAATAATTAGCTGAAAGGAACGCATAAATAAAAAAGCAATAAATTAAATGAAGAATAGTATGTCATTAAAAAATTAATCGCATAATAGTGAATAACTAAATGTTGAAAAACTAAAACCAGGAAACTATAGATTCACTTCGCAAAGCAATTATACGTAACTTATATTTAATCGGTTTCCCAATAAATATAAATATAAGTAATTTATACCTTTTATACCACTTATACTTGTATTTGGCATTACTTTCAAGTCTTAACATTTACTGATATGAAAGCAGTCCTGAAGGACATGCATTACAGTCAAATCTCAAGCAGAGAAATCTTCTCACGACTTAAGTCACGATCTGTTAAAACAATAACTTTGAAGAACAGGTGTTTTTACGACTGTCATGCTTTACAATATAGTTATTAAAGGCTATCATAAAACGCAAGGAATGCAACTCTTATTTTATTTGTTTTTCACTACATTTACTACACAGCAAAGCATATCAGCGCTCAAAAGGTGTGCAAATGACTTGCGATTCCTTTAAATAGCGAAATATATTTGAGATAATGACAAATATGACTTACTTTGCATATTAGGTGAGTTAAGGTCTGCATCACTTCCATTAGTATTCATATTATTAAACGCTTTTGCGTTCATAACGTTTTCCCAATATTTTCGTTGCAATGTTTTGAACTCTTCTTGAAGTCGAATCACTTCTGATTTATAATTCTTTGCGAGAGATCTTTCTTTTTCGAGTTGACTCTCAATGGTTTCAGTGGTTTGTTGCGAGTCATCAATAGTCGTATTTTTTTGAGGAAGAGTTGCCGTCATTTCAATCAATTGCAGTCTAACTCTCGAGTATTCAATTTGTAACCGTTCGTGTTCTTCAGTTAGTTTTCGCAAATGGTTTAAACAGTTGACAGTCATTGCACTGCCGTTATGTCCGGTTAGACCCGAATCTCTGCTCGAATTAGACATTGGAGAAGACGGACAGTCATTAAGTGAACCAAACATTTCATTATTGCTTTTGACATAATTTTCATTAAAACTGTTCCAAAGCAATGGTCTTTGAAATCCACTCTTATGCTTACTATACTCTTGAGGAGAGTCTCTTTTGCCTCCACTGCCACTCTTATCCACACAATTCTCGCCTGAATTCTTATGTAATTTTCCGAAACTATTTCTCACAAACTTTGGAATCAAAGCCTCTTTAATAGCATTTGAATTAATGGTTGTTTTGCGCGAACGTGTGGTCACATTGTTTTGGGTGTTGTTGGTCTGCATCTGATTCAGAGACACCTCAAGAGCCGACTGTTGTGATGACGAAGACTCTGATGAGGTTCTGATACTTGAATATCTGTTATCATAAGAATGGATCAGTTGTCCGGACATTAAGTACTGATAATCTCTCGAACGCGACGGCAGACGAAGACTTCGAGTTCGCGTCAAATTAGTGGTCGTTTTCATTATGACATCATTTTTAGGATTAGTTGTCATTTGATTGGTATCTGATTTGCATTTTGCGGAAGAACTGATTGTGGCTGAAGTCAGACGTGAAGACTGTGAGGACTGACCAACACTTCGAACACTATTTGAACGATTGATTGGCATCTCTTTGTTGGCAATTATTTATTAATTTATAATAATTATAAATTTTATAAAAATTATCACAAAAATATTGAATATAAAAATATTTATAAATTAAAGTTTATTTAAAACATTGAAATAAAAATGAAAGTAATCTTAAAATACGAATTCAGTGCAATTATTGAGTGAACAGCTCTTTGAAT
>JAQGCH010001078.1:0-17562 GCA_034699485.1 Nanhermannia elegantula | reverse complement strand
ATTTTTTGCACTCTTATAATCATTCAATTTTGATAAATATATTACTAATGTTTGTTATACTAATCGAATGATTATATATTTAAGTTTTTGTAAACTCAATAATATTTTCATGACT
Organism: Nanhermannia elegantula; assembly: GCA_034699485.1. NCBI lineage: Eukaryota > Metazoa > Arthropoda > Arachnida > Sarcoptiformes > Nanhermanniidae > Nanhermannia > Nanhermannia elegantula. Next base: position 17,447 of record JAQGCH010001078.1, on the reverse strand, counting down.
ATGAGTTATACTCCTATTAATCATTATTTGACTAAATGTTAGTTCTCTTATCACTTTAAATAAAAATAACATTTTGAATGACTAAACAGTGAGTTTATTGCAATAACTTTTAAATGTCTCGTCCCTTAAATTTCATGACTGGACTTTCCGGGATTTTACACGTTTTTGTTTGGCTGACTGTACAGTAAACGTTTATTATTAGAATTGTGACACAAATTTTGTAATGAGTGCTAAAACAAAAATGAAACACTAGTTTATCAGGAGTTATGAAACGAGATTCTCCTAACTTACACATCAAACTACTGCTCCAGGGAAGTCAGCTTTCAGAAAATCTTCAAAATCAAGGGGTGGGTAAACTTATCGGTTTTATGAGACAATTTTTTCCCAAAAATATTTTTCGCGCCAAAAAAAATTTTCCGCAAATTTTTGTCGTTGTTTTTTACAGAAAAACATAATATTTAAAATCTGGTAAATTATTAATAATAATTAAGATGATTGAAATTTTAATAAATTGATCGACATATTTATATATTTAATTAGTAATAGTTTATAATTTAAATATAACTTATTTTATTAATATTTAACTAATAATTGAAAATAATATAACATTTAATTGTACTTCAATTAATATATACCAAGTTTTTATTGACTTCTAAAATACCATCAATTTAACTAAATATAATATTAGAATGATTTAAAAATTAAATATTTTGATTTTTATTAAAATTCATCTTTTTGTATAAATTTCTACAATTATAAAAATGAGCCTGATTAAAAAAAATTAATTTCTTAAAATATCAGAGGGGACCAGGTATCATTTTTTCAATATTAGTCAAAAAATCAAAGGGGGACCAAAGTATGCTTTTACAAAATCTCGAAATTTTAGGGGGGTCTAGGCCAGAGTTCTCAAACCGGGAGTCGAAAAGCTATTTGTTATGAATACAACAATTAAAACTAAACAACGATCAAGAATATCATTAGAGATTGAACTTAGACCAGCTTCAACGCTAATAAATCCTGGAATATATGCAACGAAATGATAAACAAACTAAATTTTTACATTAATTCTGTTTAATAAATCAATAAAAATTTTAATAATATTTTCGGGGTCACCAAATTTTTTTAAGCTTTAATTGAGGGTCACTCAGAGAAAAAGTTTGAGAACCACTGGTCCAGACTCTACCTGAACCTACGCTTGGCATTAAGTAAATTATCTTAAGATTTGCCTCCAAATAGACTGAAATGGAATGACAGAAACAATTATTGAATTGCAGATCCTCTGAGTTCTAAACATTGCAAATGCACCCAATTTTTCAATTATGATTACATTAGCGTTCCATCAAATGATTAAAGCGAACACAATACAGGATTTTAAATGGTAGCCGTTTCTGCTTTTATTTTTGATAGAAAGCCAGCAAAATTATTTCTCTATTTTATGAGCGATGTATTTTTTACATTTTTCTGCATTTATCTTAATTATATCTTATGAACAAATTCTTACTCAAAAATAGAACAATTAAATAGATTGTTATCTTGTCTTTTAAAATAATTAAATATGATTTTCACAGCCATTCATTAGATTTAATTCAGTAATTACAGTATTTTTATGGTTTATATTTATCTATAATTTCGTATAATTTGAATCAGAAAATGGAGATAATGAGACAGAATATCATAATTTGATAATATAATTATATTTATTAAGTAGTTAATTACAATATAAATGATGTACTTTTATTGCACTATAATTATCGAATAGAGATGAGATGTGATTCATTGGTATAAATACTACGAACTGATTGAAAGTTGCTTCACTTCGAAGCACCCTTTTTGGGTCTCTATTATTTGACTGTTATTAAGACAGAACTAACTTGGACTCATTTTTTAGACTTATATTAAAGCGTGTCTGAATGGTTATTGAGAATATTGTTTCGGATGAAATTACGTATGAATGCAAGAACTGCATTACAAATACATTATTACTTCCATTGGTCTCGAAATTATTAGAACAAACATGGATTCAGGCAATAATTTACTTGATTCTAATGTTAAGTTTATTTATCGGAATTGCAATAATCGCCGAAGTGTTCATGTGTTCCATCGAAACGATTACGAGCGCGAAACGGAAAATACATAAGCGATCGAAAGATGGCCAAGAAGTGCAAATCATTGAAGAAGACGTTTGGAATAAAACTGTCGCTAACTTATCGTTGATGGCTTTGGGGGCATCAGCTCCTGAAATACTATTGGCTACAGTTGAAATCATCGGCAATGGGTTTGTTTCCAATATTAATGAGTCCATTAGTTTTAGAGACAACTAACTATCAGTACTTTCAAAAATTGATTTACATCACAGCTAATCACTCTTTTTGTTCTATTCAAAAGCAAATAAAAAATAAATAAAAGAATTAATAAAAGATGAATTTATTTTTTATTATTTGTTATAACTATAGTTTTAAAGCTGGTCATTTGGGTCCAGGAGCTATAGTGGGTGCGTCTGCTTTCAATCTATTTGTCACAACAGCTATTTGTGTGGTTTCAATTCATAAACATGAATCAAAACGCATTAAGACTATAAAGGTATTAAATATTTGGTTTACCAGTATTTGAGTGAAAGCATTTTAATCGCAACACTTTTCTAATGAACTTAAACCTAATATAAAACAGATATAAAACTATTCTCACAGCACATAATGTTAGGTTAGGTAACATTGTTTGACTTAAAAGAAGTGACCTCACTTTTCGACAATTCTATAATAATATTTAATATATTGGTTTTAATTTTTGAGCCGTTAATATACTTTCAATGTTTCATTCATTCATTTAAAACTTTCTGCTTATATAGGCTTTTGCAGTCTCGGGATTTTTTAATATATTTGCATACATTTGGTTGTATTTGGTTTTAACAGTATTCACACCAGACATCATTAATATAACCGAAGCAATACTAACTTTGATATTTTTTCCATTACTTGTTTTGATGGGTTACGCAGCGGATCGGGACTTTTTCATCAAAAATAAATGGCCTAAATTCGGTTCGTGGAGCTTTTTATTTAATAAATTATCAATCTCTATATTTCTCACTCTAATTTTTTATAGAAGCTTCTGTTTATCCTTTACAATGCAATTAATTTTAAGTTGTCATAATTTGAGTCATTATTAAAGGGAAGATAAAATGCCAGCGCTTTTTTGCTTGAAAAGTGCCTTGGTCTTGTGCTTGCATTCTTCAGAGTTTTTAGATTTTTATGCTTAACAACACAGTTTTAAAGGTTTTCGCAACAAAAAAAATTATATTTTCAAGGATTAATCTTTACTTTAGGATGATACTATCGTTACATTTACTATAGATAAATATGTTGATAGATTTCATTTTAATTTTTATCAAACAGTAAGATTTAAAATGATTGCCAATCTTTAATAAAATGAAATGTTAATTGAGAATTAAATAGTTCATTTAGTATTATATCGAATCAATCATAAAAAAGTTGACTGAGAATTAACAATACATTATAGAAAAAATTTCATTTGTCTAAATGAATAAAATTGAAAATGTTATGCTTTTTATATGCTACTTTGTCATTTTCTTCATAAACTTTTCTGCAATATTTTGAGCATTTTATATCCACCCTCTAGTCATTATATTAAGCCAGTATTAATCCAGACAGATATAGACCTATATTTTATTTTAATAACTTAATATAGAATCTGATGCCCATTCTTACGGTAGGTTATAATTAAACATATTGAACTCATTTTAATCTTATCTACTAATCCTGATGAAGGCATGTAGATGAGCTGAAGAACAATTTTCCACTTTTTAATAATATACAAAGTTTATGCCACAGGTAGTGGTTTATTAAAGTTGTAATACTTAAAAATCTTAAGTTATATTTAAATATATAAATATAGAGTGCTTTCAAAATTTTGGACATCTCTGAAAAATATTACCTATACATCAAATTATATAGCAGATAAAAAATTTAATTTTAGCTAATATTGTGTAACAATGTAAGCATATACTGTAGTAGAGCGGGATTTGGGATCCCTAAAAATGAAAATTTCCCGGGAAAGCATAAATAAAATAAAAAGAGCAAAAATACGGCTAATTTAAGCTTCAACATTTGCAAATGTAACTAATCCTAATTGTTAGGGAGTTGAGATCAAGTAGAAATCTAATATCTATAAAGAAGAAACTCATTCAAATAACAAAGATATCATTAATAGTGAAATTTTTTCAAAAAATAATTATTTATATTAAAAGTGTATGTAATAAATTTTACTAATTTAAAATTGAATTTATTACTTAATGTTAATTACAAATTGTACAAAATTAATTGAAATATGGTCAGTTGTGTTTGGAACATAAATTTGGGAAATAAAATTTTGTTTAAAAAATTTCGGGATCCCGGGAAATGAAATTGACTCTTCCCAGGAAGAACATTTCCCGGGAAGGCCCTTCTCTATACTGTAGTATTGTAATAAGTGGCGTCTAAACGGTCTGTTCCTCCTCATCTTAATTAATAGTTAATTAGTTTGATAAAAGCTTAGTTGCATTGTATTTTTGTAGATGCTTTAATTACAGGAAAAATTATCTTTATGTCAAACATTGTTTTAAATGTCATTAAATTTTCATTTTCTTTGAATAAAAGGTTAAAACCTATGTAAAAATGATCAAATTTTTCTTATGTTTTATGCCCCCTCACTCAAAATTTTCTGGCTACGCCACTGATTGTAATGTATATTTATGACCAACCTGTTCTCGCTCAAGATTCAACCCTAATATTACAATAAATGTCTTTTCAATACAAAAACATATTCCTCTATTCAATAATTTTTAGTTAATAAGCGATTTGTATCCTATTTTAACAAAAAAACGAATCTTTTTAAAACATCTTTTTAGATAAAAATCTATTTTCCAACAAAACTGATAAAGAAAAAGATTTGAAAAAATTCATAAAAGAAATCAGAAAATTGAATCCTAGTCTCACTACTGACGAATGCGAAAGATTGGCAACAGTTCACATGTTTAACCAACAGAATCATTCTTCACTTTTCTATAGAATTAGTGCTCGAAGAAGACTATCAGGTACTTTATTCTAATTTTTAAAAAATAGTTTAAACAGAGTTTTTCATGAATAGCCGCCACTCCTATAATACCTCATCTAAATGAAAAGCTTTACAATATTTATCATGCATTTAATGATAAAGTAAAAAACCCAAAATCAGAAGATGATACAAATAATCAAAGGAATAATGTATTTGTAAATATGAGATTAAAAGTCGATCCGTCAAAAGAAACACATAAGAAAAGCGATAAAGCAATTGTTGATTTTATTTCGGAATCGGCCACAGTATTAGAAAACCAGCCGAGCATTGAAATAGGAATTCAACGCTTTGGTAAATTAGAAAATTCATTCGTCTGTGAAATCGAAACATTAGATCGAACCGCAATCGCTAATTGCGATTACATACCTGTGAAACAAATGATTAAATTCGGTTCACATGAAACTATTAAAAAATTTTCGATTAAAATAATCAGTAATAACGAGTGGAGTCCCGATAAAATCTTTTTAGTCAAATTGAGTCTACCTTTTCATGACAAGAACAATATTGATAACGATGTGATCAAAGGAAATATTAGTATAATGCAGATCACTATCATTGATGACGACGAACCAGGAATTATAGAGTTTGAGCAAAGGATGATTGTGATCGCCGACAGTGAAAATTTAGTTAATATACCTCTCATTCGTTGTCAGGGATCAGATGGAGAAGTGAGAGTTAAATGGAGAACAGTTGATGGAAATGCTAAGAACGGAGAAGATTATCATGGAGGAGAAGGAGAAAGTATTTTAAGTCACGGAAATATCAAACAATTCATCAAAATTCCGATTTACAACCGATCAGTTGATGAAAAAGATGAATATTTTGAGTTATTATTAATTGAGGCGAGTGGTGGTGCAAAGATTGGTAAAATCAATCGAGTTATGGTCACCATTACTACTGATGAAAATTATGATAAAACGATGACTCGCATAATGGCTAAAGTTAATGATTACAAGGAATCCACTTTTCGATTGCATCGCGAAGAATGGTTAGAACAGATCAATGAAGCGTTTGCTTTTGGAAACTCTGGTAACAAAACTTTTGCGGAAATTTCTACAATGGATTACTTTTTACACTTTGTTAGCTTTGGATGGAAAGTAGTGTTTTCCCTTTTGCCTCCCACTAGATTTTTCGGCGGTTGGCTCACATTTATGTCTTCACTTGCAGTCATTGGTATTATGACAGCAGTATTGGGAGATTTGGCCTCAGCTTTCGGATGTGTAGTTGGGCTTCACGATCACGTGACAGCCATTACATTTGTTGCGATCGGAACAGGACTGCCAGATCTGTTCGCTACAAGAACTGCCGCTCGAAGAGAACGCTATGCCGATAATGCAATCGGAAACATAACTGGAAGTAATGCTTTCAACGTATTTCTAGGACTTGGACTTCCATGGATTGCGGCCACTATTTATCATAATTCTAAGGGCTCTGCTTTTCATATGTCATCAGAGAATTTGGGATTCAGTGTTGTTTTATACACTGTTTTATCAATCATTGCGATGGCATTTTTGATGGCGAGAAGAAATTTCAGTATTTTTGGAAGAGGAGAGTTGGGCGGACCTCAAAAATATGCCATAATTACATCGATTTCATTCTTATTACTCTGGATTATTTACATAACTCTTTCTGTTTGGCAGGTCTATACCCAACAGTTCTAACATTAATAATTATTTTTCAAAATAAGTTAAGCAAATAAAATAAGTAAATGATATTTTTTGTTTAGAATGCAATTTCATAATGTATTCAAATTTAAGTGATTTTATTATTAAATCATAAGCTATTCAAACATTTAAATAAATTTGATTTAATCTAATAATCAATTATTTCAATGAAATGATATTAAAGCAATTTATTCAAACTTTTATTAGCTTTTATAAAATTTATTTAAAACTACTTTTAACTGAATTTAAATATTAAATAATTAAATCATTTTTATTAAAGTTAATAAAAAATAGAATATCTATTACATAATCATAAGATAATTTTCATTAGTTTGAAAAAAATTATTTAATGAAAATAGAATTCATAATTAGAATAATCGGTGAATCAAACATTGCAATAATGATTTCCAGATCCAGGTCTAACGCATCCTTTCTTACACAATCCAATAACTGTAGCCTTACATCCCTTACAATTGCATTGATATATGTTATTACGAGCGCCACAATTGAGTGCGTGTCCGCACACAAGTCCTGTCGTATAACAAGAATTACAAGAGGAACCAATCTTTACGATAGAAATCAATACTACAAATGCAACCAAAACTCTTACAGCTCTAGAATTCATTTTGTATTATACAAAAAAATCAGCCTTAAATCAATTAATCAGTAATAATAAGATCTAAAACAACTTTAGTTTGAAGTGATTTATATACTTTTGTTAAATTCGTACTTTGGACTGAAATTGAAGATTCATTGCATTGTGAATGTATACATCCTTTTCAATATCCGTAATTTATTTTTTGTTCTCAAATATATTTTCCCTTTAATAGTGAAAATAATAGATTTTATTTGCAGATTCTTAGTAACTCATATCACTAATGTTGTATATAGGCTCGAATACTCCGAGCCTGAGCCTAAGCATCTACTTAGCTCATAGAAACGAGCCCAGGCTAGCCTCAGCCTGAGTTAATAGACAAGTTTATGAATGATTGACTTGTTTGAAATGAAAACATATTTTCAGTGATTCATTTGTTCATTTTATAGCTTAGATTAAAGCTGTTCCAAAGCACAATTTAAGCAAACCGAACCGCCAGATTTTTGAAGCACTGAACCGCTTACAACAGTCCCGGAACCGAACCGCCACCTTAATAAATACTGGAACCAAATCACGGTTTTAACGGTTTAGTTCCCTGCGCGCAGCTATAAAAATACTTATTTTATATCTGCTTTAAAATTTATGCTAAAAATTGCTCTTTTAATGTTTCCTCATTATAATATACACATTATATTTGCATTTGGCTGTCTTTGCATTTGTCTGTATTTTGAATTTGCTTTGAATAAATATTTATAGCTGTAAATGTATTTTAATTATTTAATTGAGGTTTAGAATTACATGAAATAATATGCGTTTCTGCGGTTCCTGCTGACCCCTGCAATAGGTGAAACTAGAGCATAACCGCACTGCGAACAGCGACCATCAGAAAATCTGGAACCACACCCCTGTCCCCCACGACTCAGTTCCACGCGCGCAGCTATAGCTTAAATGTAAATTCAAATAAAGCAAAATATTAAATTATTGTGAATTGTATTGAAAAATTTAGTACAGGTTTTTCAGTCTCAATAGGTTGAGCTTAAACCTACTGAACCTAGGCTCAAAACCAACCGAGCCTGAGCCTATGGACAACATTACATATCACATTAGTTGCTTTCAGGTTGCTTTGACCCTTCTTAGCATTAAAACATAAATTAGCAGATTTAATCAGAGAATATAAATCACATTTTATTTGTTTATATTAATATACAAGTTCAACATTTCATCAAATATTTAAACAAAAAAATTGCACTAAAAATTGAAATCTGCTTTATTTTCTTTATTAAAAAATATTTGAGAACAAATAATAAAATTACGGATATTAAAAGAAATGTGTAGATTTGAAGCGAGTCTCAGAAGAGTAACGTTAGGAAAAATATTTTTTCTATAAAAGGCTTAAATAAGTTAATAACAATAGTAAAGAACGTAAGGGCTGTTTCTTAGATCAGAACTGAGTCACATATTATATGAAATAGTCCAAAGTCCAAACATATATTATACAAACAAAGTATATACAGTACATTAATTAATAATAATTCATTTTATTCTTGATTCAATTCATAACATGCAAATTAAGTACCGATTTATTATTTAAATACAATTTTCTTTAAATTTCTTTACATTTTGAATAAAACACGAGAGTTTACTTTCATTTCGTATAAAATTAGGTAAAGAATTAAAAAGTTTAATAAAATAAATAAAAAAGTTTTTGTCACAAAAATTAATCCTAGTTTTGATCAATTCTAACAAAATACCATTTCTTGTGATTTTTACAACAAAATTCTTTTTCCATAATTGAGTTCATTCAAATATCATTCCATAGTCCAAATATCTAATAATGTTAAATAAAAATGAACTGACTGGGTTGGGTAGGGTTGGGTAGGGGGTTTGCAATGAAAAAAGTCCCTTTTGATGGACTCGTCCACTAGAACGACAATAATTTTTAACTTGCATTTTGTAAAAATGGACTATATAGTTTTGTAATTCCGTCCGTCTGTCTGTGTAACTTTGCATGCCTACAGCGCAACAGTGGACTACCAGGTAGTTGCTATCCCATTCAATAATATAGAAAATCTTTTTTATATCTAATTTTACTAAATAACTGCTGAGAAAATATGTGCCTAATTTTGTCTTTTTAGTGAACACGGAATTGAACATAAAGACGCTTTAAACTGAAAACAAGAAACTAATTTTTAAAGAGGGTAACAAATAGACACATTTCCAATGGAGGGGGGGTCAGGTCGGGTTGACCCAGACCAGGATTTTCAAAATCATGTAAAATTAAAAAAATTATATCAGAAAATCGATGAATTTTGCTTGGCTTTAATGATTTTCTGAAGCTAACCCCCTCTGTAGCTTTGGACCTTGGAAAAGTCTTGTAACCACACTTAATGGATCCATGCTCTCAGCTTATTCCTTTACATCTGAATCAATGAATTACAGTTTCAATGCGATGAATAGTATAGCAGTAATATAAGCGATGCATTGGATATAATATTTCATTATTCATAAACTTTTTTATATTTTTTTGAAACCCTATTAAGAACCTAAACCTTTTGAAACCTATGTTTGGCGGGGCCTGCTATATAGCTTACAGCGTTGTTCTGGAAGATGCCATACTTTTTAAACTTACAATGAATTGCACAGTAATAAAGGTTTGCTACCTGTTCAAAAAAAATTATGGACAAAATTTTTTATTTTGATGTAAACATCTGGTAAACATATACTGTATATGAAGTATTATTTCAATTTTAAACTTATTTTAATGTGATTTAAACTAAAATAAAGAGAATTAAAACAAGAAAATATTATTTTAAAGATCTTTTATTAAAGAAGATGTGGAACAGAGTCATTATTTAATTTTGATTATTAATTTTAAATTAAATTTTTTAAAATTAATTTTATCTTATAATTGAACTTAAATTTAAAAGTATATAATATTATTATTGTTTGTTAAATAATTGAGATAATAGAATATTATATAACTAAAGCTTAAATCTAAAAATTAGAATTATATAATTGCTTTTAAACTATGAAATTGTTGTGAGCTTTTTATGTAACTCAACCCATTTCTTGTTATACATTCACTTAAATAACTGTCTTAAATTGTTATTTTCAAAGGTCAATATCTGCCTCTATCACCCTATGACCCTATCAGCCGCAAATAGTACAATAGTTTTAGATAAAAATAAGGTATTAATTTATTTTTTGAATAATTATTTGACAGGTTAATAATAATTAGCGATTGTCGTTCGATCTCATTTTTGGGTTTTACAGCGAATGTGTTTAATTTACATAATTGAAGTGTTATCTAATTTGTGTTGAATTCATGTTTCAATACTCGATTGGTTTTCTAACTGTGTCACTTGTTCACAAATTAAATGATAAATTACATCTAATTTTATTGTCAGTTTAACCATTAAATGTGTTATAATTTGTGACTTTAATACATTTTTTTAATCTTAATTATAAGATAACTTTCAAAAGTGTTAATTTTGATTTTAATTAATACTACAAAAGCATTACGTATTATGTCATTACAGTACTACCTGTACTGCAGGCTGTACTGTACAGCACATTTGATAAAACATATACTTACCAAACTATTTTTCTTATAACCTTTTATCTTACAACTTAAAAAACAAATTTATTCATTTTTTTACTAATTCGCTTCATTTTCGATTCACAGATCAATTTTTTTATGATTCTATGAACTTATTTTCGGTATTACATAGCTTTTCAAACAGATTTTAAGTAAAAATGACTCCAAAGGAGGGCCAAGATTTGCTTAAAATTACCGGTAGATTATCTGAATTTGCTCAAAATATGGGCAGTATAGCTCCAATTCGGACTTATGGCTAATTTAATCCCAAGTGCTCCCCAACCCAAAAATGTTTGGGAACTAGTGGTCCAACAGTTGTCTAATATAGATGATTGTTGTTTCCTAGTTTTCCATTTGAATATATGTTAATGCATTCAATTTAATCCTTAAAATTCGAACAAATTGTTAGCTTATCTAAAGTATGAATAATTGCAAAATTTGTTTCCCTAATTTAGTACAATGGAAATGAAATACTAAAAATGAATAATTGCTAATTTATAAATTTAATAAGTCAACATAAGTAATCAAACTTCTATTTGAGACTCATTAACATTTTAAAATGTGTATTAATTTTCGAGTATAACAAGTAATTCAAGGCATGCATTAAATTATTTATTGTTGTGTTCTATTGTGTGCATAATTTATAGATCAGCACAAATGACAAAATTCTAAACAAAATAATTGATTCAGTCCATGAAACACTTTAAAGGTATTATATAATACTGTAATAGATTTGAATAATGACTTTTAATGCTTATGATAAAGTGCTAAGTCATCTATTTTTTTATTTTGTCAAAATGTATTATTTTTAAACAAGAATCTAATTATTGCTAATTTTAAAGATAATTGAGACCACACTTATTTTTTATAAATAATAAGTTATGAAATGATTATTAAAAATAAATAAAAAATCCTTGATATACATCCCAATTCAATGCCAAAGAAGTTTTATTTTGTATAAAAGATCAGAGAACTTGGGTTAACATTAATAAAGTTTTGTCTGTTGTTTAGATTCTGAGAATCAATTGATAACTTTGTTTTACTATTAAAATAAATGTCTTACACAATGAAAACCATTTTAGCGGTTGTTTTGATCAGTTTAATGGTATCTCAAATAATGGCTCAGCAGCCAAATGATATACTTGGTGGAGTGATGAGGCCCTGGCAACAAAGTACTGGTATTAGTTACTAATTATTCGTTTGTTTAATACTTAATTTTTGATTTATAGGCCAACAACTATTTAGTCAAGTGCCACAATATTTTCAACAATTAATTCAGACGTCTTTTGCGAATTATAACGATTTGGTGCAACAGTTGAACGCAAGACTCTCAAGAAGTGTCAGTGAATTAGAGAACAGATTTAATAATTTCACTCAAGAGTTGAGAACAATAATCATAAGTTCAAGAAATAGGACAGAAGCCAAATATAGCATAGTTTGAAAGATTTTAATTTTCCTTTAAATTTCAAATAAATATATCTTAATTTAATATAAAAGTTGTGCAAACTTTTATATCTGTAGAAAATTCAATTCAATTATCAATTCAACACTTAATTACCTATAATAACATTTCCGGTCTATACTTTAAGGTCATAAAACTGTTTTTCGACTGTCACTGTTTAGGATCTGTTATTATTCTTAAGTATAGGGTATTTTACATATATGTTGAAACTTTATGTGAAAACTTATTTATTAAATAACAGAGTTATATTAGAATTAAAATCAATGAAAATATATATGAAATGACTATTATATTATTCTAAAATGATTGTTAAGTAAATTCAAATATGAAATAAAAAATGAATATTTCACTTTAAAGCAAATGTCAAATTTATTATATAGTTTAACAAATACTGTATCAATGCTATTGCAGAGCAAATAATGGTTATTAATCATTCAAAAAACAGGTAGAGTATCATTTTTTTATCGTTGTCAACTTATGCTTTAGCAAGAAAAGGTGTATAACAGTGATCTCAATTAGTCCGCAATAAGCTTAAGCTCGATTTGCACTATGCTTGAAGCGCAGTCCCTCAATGAGAAGCGAGCTCAGGCTCAAGCATTAAGCGCTAATTCCAGGCGCTGCGCTTCAAACAAATATTTTAAATAACAAAATAAACATTGAATATTTGATAAACAATGACTTGATTAGAGTTGTTTGTTATAAAACATTTGAAAATAATTTAAAACATTTGTGTTGATCCATGTTTTAAAACAATGATAGTTATATAAGATGTGAAAACTATTTAAAACACTTACTAAAACATATTGACACAATAAAAACCTCGAAAAATGTCATAAATGTTTTTATATTTGGACGGTTGGTCGCACTAGTTTAGAGTCAATTCTAAGTTAATTCAATAAAATATGTTTGAGTGTTAGATACTCGATAATACATATGGTATTAATACAAACACATCCTCCTCATTATTCAAACAGATTTGAGTGCTTATAGTAAATTCATAATTGAGTTATAAAATATCGAAAATCTAGTATATCAGTCAATAAACTCTATATTATGTATATTATAAGTTATAATATAGAGTTTATTGACTGATATACTAGATTTTCGATATTTTATCGACTAATGTCGCTTTTGTTTATAAAGTATATAAATTATATTATATAATATACAGTATTATTATTCACACTCATAGAACATATATAGAATAGAGAGAGAGAGAGAGAGAGAGAGAGAGAGAGAGAGAGAGAGAGAGAGAGAGAGAGAGAGAGAGAGATTAATTTTATCTTCTGATCGATTTAATACACAAATTGAGGATAACCAATTCACCAGTGATATAGCGCTCTCAGTGGCAATAATATCCACAAAGCGATAGAACTTAAGAAAAACCCATAAATCCAATCAAGTAATGCATGCTTTTTAATAAAGTTTTCTTTGATTATATCTCCAGTTCTTTCCTTTCTTTTATTAATAATCTCTTGCGGAGCTCGTTTTAAATCATAAGCCCATCCAATAGAAGAGAAAAAATCAATGAATGCTGTGTTAACATTAAAATTAGATTCCCACCCAAATTCACTCTCAGAGTAATCCCATGGATAGACGTGATGATAGTTATGATATGCACCTAAAGAATAAGTGTTCATTAGAAGCTTTATCAATAATGGATAACTTATAAACTAACTTTTACAATACTAACAATACTAACCTCCGAGAGTTGCATAAATAAGTTGGTCATTATGGACAGCAGTCATACTCTTATCGTATGGTTTTGAACCGCAATTTATGTGCGCCACTGAATTGCCTGAAAGAAGTTTTTAGTCATTCGATTGAGATATTGATTGTTTAAACAAATTTACCACAAAATGAAAGCTGAAGAGTATATGCGTAACGTATAAGAAAACACAAATGAAAGCTATTGAATATGGTTTCATCGAACAAATAATAGGGTATAAGTGTCGGTATAACAATACAAAATAGTACAACAAGAGGTTCGTAATAGTTATATTGAAATCTCACAATAGGATCAGACCATAAATAGTTAACATCAATGTTTTTTCTCTTTTCCTCACAGTCTGGATGTGGTTTCATCATAAGCCATCCCATATGAGCGAAGAAAAAACCTCGATTTATGTTTACCACATCAGCATTAGTTCCTTCGAATTTGTGATGCGTGTGATGGTCTCTCGCCCACTCTATCATTGTCTTCTGACCCGATAAAGTTTGTAATAAGCATAATATCACTCTTAAAGGCCATTTGGCTTTAAAACTTTTATGAGTTGCATAGCGGTGAGCGGCTTCAGTGTAATAGTTTTCAAATTAAGTTCTTTTTTAACTATTTTTAAGTTATGGGAAAAGTTTATCACAAGAAAGTCAAATTACCTGTTAATGTTCCGATATTTGATGCAATTCCTGAAATTTGAATAAGTTATTGTAAACTAAATATATGTAAATAATAAATTTGGAAAGCATTTAACAATCTAATAAAATTAGCTGTAACGAGTCGTATGTCTCGTATGTTTCGTTAAGAAAATCTTTATTCACTTCAGAGAAACTAATGAATGCATTAATGTTATGCATAGAAATACTTTAGATAATAAATCAAACATTAGACTTAAGTTAAACCTGATTTATACAAATAAAAAAATTTGAGCAGCACTTTAATTGAATATAATTTTTTTAATTTAATGGCTAAAAATATGTTGCACTTTACAAGTATAATAATATTTACCCAAAATGTAGATCATAACTATTGTTTGCCATTTTGCAGAAGTGATGCAAAGATAAGTCCCATAAATGGCTCCGATATGAACATAGATTAATGAAATCGAGGGCCACCATAAAATCTGTGATATCATATAATTAAGTTCTGATTTAGAATCTATAAGTTTCATATCAATTCCTCAATCGATCAGCACTTATTCAAATATAAAACGCTATAACTAAATAATGAGATAATTTCTTTAGTTCACAGATACGATTAGATATACTTCAACGAACTTCAAATATTGTGATAATCGTCTATAAAATTTTTTTAAAGATTTTAATTTTAAAATGTTTTATAAACGATTGTAAACATTTACTTTATAGTAGACTTTAATGTATAATTTTATGAATAGAATCTAAATTTTGACATTTGTTTGTTAATTTCAAAGACAGCTAAAAGTTTTTATTTGAATTCCTTTCAAATAAAGTAATGAAATGAAATAAAATTATAAAGTGAAACACTTTAATTCAAAGGAAGTACAGGTAATTAGACAGGAAATAACGGGAAATAAAAGTGTTTCAAAGCTTAAAATGCTTTATAAAAAATTTGATCATTATAAACATTAGTATTTTAAGTCAGGTTAAAACAAAACAAACCTATAATTAAGATAAGGTCATGTCTATTGATACATAAAAACGATCTAAATATTAATGTTGTTCAAAATTTCTGTAATTTTTCATTAAATATCTGATTTTATTCGTTTTTATGTCTATCTGTTGAATATTTGAAACCTCAAATGATATGAAGGATGATAGACTGTACAGTCTTTTTTCGCAACCCAAAAAATTAATTTGATTAACATTGCGATCTATAGAATCAATGGAATTTTAGCACAAACTCTCTTAGAAGGTGGTTTCCGACCTAAAAAACCTGGGAAACGCTGCTGAACAGTACTATTCATTACCATTATTCGCATTATTTAAATTCATTCTCAATTAAAATAATTTGAATACAATTAAATTTTAACCTAAAACCTGTAAAAAACTTAACTAAAACTGAAAAGCCATAAACAGTGATGCACACGTTGGGGAGAATGAAACGCTTGGCTATCGGTTTTTAAAGAAGCAGTGCAGAGCGTTTTCAGAGCGTCAAGTTTGTTAAGTTAGAAAGTTTTTTACACAAGTCTTGTTCATTTTATTTGAGCTATTAATTTATCTGTGCTGTACATACATTTTATATTATACTTAGGGTGACCACACGCCTAGCTGGACTGTCCAAAATATAATCTATATATTTTCGAAAAATTTAATATTTTGTGGAAAATATTTCTCAAAAAATATTGTTTGGTCCCCCTTTCATTTTTAAGTTGTACAGAAAATGCAATGTTAGACTCTTTCAGATGTTGTAACTAATAAATAAATAATAATACTCATACATGGAATAAACATGATTCCAACCACTAGTGTTTAGAGAGAATATTTTCTGTTTTCTATTAAAGCAAAAAACCCTCAAAAGATTCTATACTACGTATAAGCTATAAAATATAGCCATTCTGTTACTAAATTTTATAAAAGAGAATATATCATAACTCGGTATAAAAATAGACATTTAGTAAAAATTTTAGATTTTTTATATTAAAAATAATATAATTTATGGCAATTTATGTATTAAGAATTGGAGCTCGCGCTCGGGTTAACAGCGTTGAGCATCACTGGTCATAAACTATTATTTTGAATCAAATTAATATAAAAATTTTGAAACTTAAAGCAAGAATTGTGTCAAAGTTTTGATAAGTAATTAATAAATTACAGTATTTTGGAAACATAATAAATGTTTTATTTTTAATAATTTTAAAACTTATTTTATAAATGCGTTCAAATAGCAATTCATTTTTTAAACAACTTTCTGTTTTTTTAAATTTGTCTTCGAATTGAGCCTTTTTTAGCTCGTCTTACGATAATTAGCAATAATTATATTTCTACAAATGAAATCAAATATTCATTAGTTTAGTTCAAAACTTTCTAATTTAAATAAATGAATGCATTTGCAAATGAAAACTGCAATTATAATTTTTAATGAATGCATTTGTTTTTCTTAATATTTTGTATGGATTTTTGATAATTATGATTTGAAAACAGGTTAAAAGCTTTGGTTATAGCATTTACAACATAATTCAAATATAATTTCCGGAGCCAATAATCATTTAAAAGCAAAATTCATGAGCTATTTATCAGTGTTTTTTGAGTACAGTGACTATTCGATAATTGCAACTCGTCCGGACCAGAAATTTTGTTGCAATTACGGAATAGTTGCAATTATCG
>JAQGCH010001077.1:0-17568 GCA_034699485.1 Nanhermannia elegantula | reverse complement strand
TATACAACCAAACCATTGATAACTCAACTCATAATTGATTAATAACAAAACTGATTTTTGAACAAAATGTTTACAATTAATTGACTTAAGTGACAAATAATTAAATATTTTATAATCTCTTAAATAATAGTCATTTAAAGCTGTATTTTATATATTGATAACAAGAAAAATAAATATCAATAACAAAAGTAATAAAAATGTGATATAAATGTGATATAAGTGTCAAATGGTATTTGTTATTAATTATATATTCAATTGTTTTGATAGATCAGTAGATGAGATGAAGAGTGAGCCCACACTTGACAATAGTATGGATTCGTCTCAATCCCAATCTCAACAGATCTGTCCATCGAATGGTAGCTCACAATCAGTTCAATCAGATGAAAGTCTGACCACAACCACAACCACAACAATTAACACAATAACCAACAGTTCAATTGAGACCCCAAATCAAACACAGATCACAACCAACGGTTCCGTTTCTGTTGAACAACAAACTCAAACTGATCTCATCGATGACTGTCTTAATGACAACACTATAAGCACTGGTGCTATCACTCAGACACTCATCAATACTAATAATAATACAATTAGTAATTCATTAAATAATAAGACAAATAGTAATTGTAATACAATTAGTAATAGCGTGAGTACGAGTACCAGCACAACATCGGTGGCCAACAATACCGAAGCGCCAAAGATAGGCACCAATGCTATCAATAATGTGAATGTGAATCAACCCAAACGACTACATGTCTCTAATATTCCCTTTCGCTTCAGAGATCCCGACTTAAGACAGCTTTTTGGGGTAATTATCGATACTTTTATACCTTTTTTCTACTATTTTTTTGCTCTCTGTTTGTTGAATAAGTCTGCGTCGCATTTGTCTCAAAATTCAATTATCAGACTCTTCTTCGCTTTACTTATAACAAATGGCTTTTCTCTCTTCTCTTTCTAATGATTTTTTTTATAATTAATTTCACGTGTTTTTAGTGCTTATGTTTTTGATAAGTGATTGAGTTTTGTTTTTCTTTCATTTGTTTTGTTGTTTACTTTTCTACGCCTTGAAATTAAATTCTTTTTGTTTACGATTCTGATTAAAAGTTTGCTTTAATTTTTGTAAATCTAATTGAATATTGTTTTGACAGCAATTCGGACCCATTCTTGACGTTGAGATAATCTTTAACGAGAGAGGATCTAAGGTATGGTATGCTTTAAACTATAAATAACTTGAATCTATAGACACATATATAGAGCATTATATACAGTATGAATATTGTGCTTGAATTTGCATAAATCTAAGCATTCATTGGATTTGTTATACTTATGCAAAGAAAAACATTCATTATATTCCTATTCGAATCTCTTTATTCAATCTGACGATCAATTTAATGAATTCGTAAATTTTATTCCGTTTGAGTATAAATTAGATTTACTTTTCTTTTTCATCAGACTTAGTATTCATTTCTAGTTCTTATTCTCTTTCAACTATTCTTATACTTTCATTATTTAATGGATTAGTTTCGAGATAATGTGCTGAACAGATGTTAACAGAAGTGGATCTGAGAAATAAGTTTTTTATCTTAATTTTTTTGGTATATAATATATTCGTAATAATACTGCATCTCCTCCTCTTCTCACTCCTATATTCCCACAGTTTTATAGGAAAGGCTAAACTTAACGCTAACACCAAACAGTACGCCAAACAGTACGCCAAACAGATGTTAAGACAAACAACACTCACAAAAATTTTGTTTAATTTTTTATATATTCTGCTCGAATGCGTCTTTATTTCTCTTCTTTCCTAAGCTTTATTTAAATAAAAGGATGAGAACTATACTCAAAATCTGCAGAACAGATGTTAGCATTACATAACGATAAAGAGACGAAAACCTTTTTTTTTGCTCTTTTAATATTCAGCAGTTTTTTCTAATATAAGTCTTGAGGAACTTTTTTTTGTCTTTATATGTTATATAACTTTTTTTTTCAATTTCAAGTTTAAAGTATTTATTATTCAGGGTTTCGGTTTCGTAACATTCGCCGCCAGCAGTGATGCCGATCGCGCTCGAGAACAATTGAACGGAACAGTAGTCGAAGGAAGAAAAATAGAAGTGAATAATGCGACTGCAAGAGTGCAGACTAAGAAACCGACGCCAACGGCTATCATAACGAACGGTAAATCATTTTTTGTTGTCGATATAGGATTAGAATTATTTATATAAATATTGAAGAAAAATATGAAAGCACGCAATGCGAGCGAAGTCGTCTTTTTATTATGTTTACAATTGAGAGTTAGTTTTTGAAAAATATTAAACTCACCAAAAATACTATTCAACAGTTCGAAATGGCGTTCAAAATAGCATTTATTCTTCGAACTAATACTAGTGTATATCGTAAAACATTTTCAATCAGTTGTGGATATAAAAAGAAATTCCTTACAATACAAAACCTAAACCTAAACAAAATAGTTTTTTGGCACACTTTGTAACATACTGTCAGACAATTAGATATACGAATAGTTGTCCTAAAAATATAATACAGAAATATTTAAGACTCTATTTGGTCTTTAATTAAAACGCACGTTATTTTTCTTGGGGTTCATTCCTATTAAAAGAATAAAATCACTTCTTAACTATTTTATTGCTTGAAAGCACTGACAGTATTATTATTATTATTGTATGTTTCCAGCAAATGATTGGATTAGTTATTATTCATTAAATAACAATACTTTCACTTGAAAGTAAATTCAAAAACACTTATTCTATTAATTTTTAGTCAGAATTTAAGAGATATTAATCAAAATGTTTATTATTAATTGGGCTGAGACTGGAATGCGGTGTTTCGTGTAAAACATAATATTCTGCACATAATGTCTTTAATTTAAAAATAATGGGATTTTTTCAAAATATATGTTTTTCAGTTTCAATTATATGTAGTTATTAAGCATTAATTATTAAATTCCATTGCATTTGCATTGCCTAACATTTCTTTCTCTAGGAATTCAATACTAATTAATATGAAATTAAACATATGATCTCTATTTGTGTAAACTTTGTTTCGAGCACAAACACTTCCCTGTCGTTTGTTTATAATAGTAAATGAATGGTATATTCTTTGTTGAATGTATAATAAACTCTACTGTATGTCTCTTTTTGGTGCACCAGTTCTTGTGGAATAAGTATCAGTTTATGAATATAGAGATCAAACCAAATATCACAACCAATTCTTACATTCTTCTTAATTAATGCACTTCAATAACTCTGAATCACACTGTCATACATCACCTCAAATATGAATTTTCTTTATTAACTGCTATTCTTTTCATACATATTTCTCTCCCCCTTTCTCTTCCCTTCTCTTCTCTCACTTTTATTCTCTTTCATTATTTTAATATATTTTGATTTATCTTTTGATATTACTTTAAATTTATGTCATTTTCATAAAAGATAATTCTTTCTATTTTTTGTCACATTTTTTCAAAAAAAGTTAATTTATTAACGCTTTAATTGCTTTAGTTTTTTGGTGCTTTACTTTTTGCTTTTGGTTTATCGGGTTTTATTGCACTTAATGCGCAAAATTCACAGAAAATATTGGACTTAAATATCACAATACAAAAGTTAAATTTGATTTATAATATTTCATAACAGTTCTTAACATCTCTACAATCAATAACTATAAATTTTATTAACTTTAATAAGACTTAAGAACTCTATTGAATATTATATTTCAATAAAGTTAATGAACAATAAAAAAAGTTTAACCAACTTTTGTTTAAAACAATTAATCGGTTATTAAATACAAACTGTTATGCCGTATGCATTCCTTAAATAATTAAAACAAAACTGGTGTCAAATATAATGCAAACATTTTATTTAATTTTTGGGTGACTTTATATTTAATTTTAATTTAATTAATTAATTAATTAAAAGAAAAACTTCACACTTTGTTAACAATTGATTTGCATGTTTTCTTTCTTTTTTTCATTGCATCAAAAATGAATTGCAACAAAAAATTAAAAAATACCAAATTTGTTAATGATTTTGGTTCTTCTATATCTTCTTGTCTTGTATTGCCTGATGACTGACTGGTTCGGGAATAATAATTGCAATTTAAAACAAAAATTTTTAAAAAATAAAATTAAATAAACTGAGTAGTGGCCGCCTTGAGGGGCGTAGCGATACAAAGAGGCACGAGGGTCGCACGGGCCGGCACACTGGCCGCCGCCGCAGCATTTGCAAGACACCCAAACTCTCCACTAACTACCGCAGCCGCTGCCACCTTGCATGGTTATGCTGCTACCCCGTAAGTGTTTTTGATCATACAAAACAACTTTTTTATTTTCTTTCATTTCGAAATACTACATATCTTCCCAACAAACTCTTCTCTGTCTTCTCTACTTTTAACCTTTACTTTTTACTTTTGTATTTTGTTAACACTAACCTTTTTTGTCGCCTTTTTTACTTTTTCTCTCCTTTATTTCTTTACTCTTTTTTTAACCTATGGTTTATCTATTTTTTTTATCCTCTTTTTTCTTTATATTTTTCCTATTTTTTTGATTTGATTTTTTCTTAAAATTCTTTTCTTATTATAATTGTATTGGAGATAATTATTAATTATTGTATTTATTTTTATTTTATTTTAACTCTAATTTGGTTGGTTTTGGTGTATATATATATTTATAATTACATAATATTTAGGTAATTACCGGTTTATAATTAAGTGTATGTGATCACTGTTTGCACAATGATTTAATTTTCTTTAAAGAAATGGTCTCTCTTTTATCTAAAGCTATTTTATTTATCATTAATTTTGCTTATCTGTTATGTTAATCAAAATAAATTTTACATTAATAGCAATTTCCTTAAAAACATCTTTTTCTAACTCATACCAATGTTTTGAACGCATAAACAACACGACAACACTAGTTATCAGGTTTTAAAAAGAGTTCATTTTAAGCCAATCAGTGACCTATTAATTAATTTGATTCAAGTGTTTTTCAGTTAATTTCAACTCAATTCTAAGGTAAGATTTTAGTATTACTAGTATTAGGCGCTCATTGGTTTCCATAAAAAGAAAAACAATTATCTATTTGTAAGAAATGCCAACCAAACCATTTATAAATTTATTTAAATTTATCAAATATTCTTCTAATTTATATTTAGATCTTAATTATTTAAATGGATATTAATTAATATTTATTATTATAGCATTAGTTTTTAAGTTTTTGCTTAATTTAAGTTTATTTAACGCCTTATCTAATAATTTAATAAAATAATTGCTGCAAACAATTGCTTATTAATAACTGATTGACTAACTTTGGACGCAATCCACTTGTTTTCACTGATTACAGCCTTATTGCCAGGAGTGCGGTATATCAGGACCCGTTCTTAACATATGCTGCCGCAGCTGGTGGTGAAAGATATCAATTACCGGTTTGTATTAATGTATTTATTTAAACTCTTTATTTTTTTTGTTTTATAACTTTTTGAGTTGTTTTATTTTAGGCCAGTTATGCCGCGAGTGCCGCATACACTGCCGCCGCCGCCAGATCTTATGCGGCCGCCGCAGCAGCAGCCCAAGCGAATCCTGTGGCCGGATATGCAGCTGTTGCCGGGTATGTATCACTCAATCTATTACTCATTAGCTCTAATAATTGCTTTAAAATCACTACTTATTAACGATCATCTCTTGAGTGCTGTTATGTTTTGAGGAAAACGCATCAAAACTTGCAATATTTGTGTGATCTTCAAATTGTGTTTGAATTATTTTGTTTATTTTTATTTTTGATTATTTTTGTCCTAATATTATAAAAGTTTATAATTTTAAAAAACGCTTAAAAGCTTAACGTTTTAATAAACAATTGATTCGCTGCCATTTTATTAGTAGCAAAGACTTTTATTTATGTGATGTGAACAGAGGCAACACCTAAAAGAATGAAAGCTTCAAATAGGATTTATAGCATTAAGTTGTAATCTTGACCATAAATTATTTTGTTGATTGTCTTCACTTTCGAGTAACTGTTCTCTTCTGAGGCGTAACAGAATTGTCAACTGATATATTTCTTCTCTAATTCTTTGTTCTGTATAATCATTAGTGAAATCTGAGAATTATTATCACAGAAAAAGATATTATAGTATATTAGAATATGTTTTAACATTATCGGGCGGTCACCAAAAATATAAATTGATGTGTCATTTAAAATAAAATCTTATTTTAATCAAAATATCCATTTTTCTTGAGTCATTTTACTTTATTTCTATTATTTTGAAGATATTTTCTTATAAAATGACTATTGATTAGAGTTATAAACTGTAATTTTGAAACAATGGCTTATTTTGAGGTTTAAATCAAACAAATTGTTATTTTTTTTAATATTGGCAAAAATCCAATAATGGCTTAGTCATGACCCGATCGCATCTCAGTATACTTTTTGCGAGTTTTTAGCACAAAGTGCTGTAAAGATTTGTCGATTCTTTATTGATTAGTTCATAGGACTTGAGACTTACGTGAGTTGAGACTTACGACTACTCACAAATAAATTTTCAATCTTTCAAAATATCGATTAGATTTTCCTTTGGGTTTAAGGGCTTTAAATTTTATTTAAACTTTTGAATGTAGAAAAGTGCTATCTTAGTCACGATTTAAATTATTTTTTCAAAATAAATTCAAACCTCAATACAATTTTAATAACAGTAAGCAAAAGTGTCGAACACCCGGTGATGATGAGATTGAATCACAACCAAAGTGTTGACATTTAATAAAAATAAATTAATTTTTTACATATTGTATAGAGTATCGAGTTATTTTAAAGTTACAGTTTTGGACGGTATATAAACAGCAATGTTTTGCCTCTATTGCCAAGTATTTTTAGCTCAAGATTAATGGTTTAGTGTTATCAAATTTTTATAAGAAGTAAGACTTAGAATTAAATGTTTATGTTGGCTTTCAAAGAGAATTTCATCAAAGATTTCAATTCTTATAAATAAGTCATTTCATTAAAAAGCTTAGCATTTATTATATAAGTTTTTTATTAAGTTTTTCAATTTTGTCATTTCATTTAGAGCAGAATTGAATCAGTCTTAGTATTCATAATTTGATTTATTTTTTAATATTTTATTAATGAAGCCATAAATTATATATTTATTCACTTAGAATAGTAAACAATGTTCAATGTTTGAGCATCTTTTACAGAAGAACTTAAAAACAAATATTTTAATGCATTTTTTCTAGTCATTCATGATTTTCCAAAAATTTCTTCGTTTTATTTTCTTTATTGATTTTCTTATCAAAAAGTTTCTAACTTTATACTCGAAATATTTAAATATATTTATCAGCTCTTAAAATATTTATTTAACACACATTTATGAATTGATTTACAACGTTTGCAAGTAATTCCTTATTGGTTTGCATATAAAAGTTTAACATTAATATCTATTACTACTAAGATATTTACTATATTTGATGGCTCTGTATACATATATTACTTAATTTAATATTAAAATGATTTTTTTTATTATATTTCACTCTGAAATTAAATATTCAATTCCATAAGTTAATGAACAATATTTTATGAATATTAGAATAGTTTCTCCTCAAAGCAAAAGCGGCACAAAATATGAGTGGCTTTTATCTACTCATGATTTGCTTTTACTTTCTAAAAATAATTATTTATTTATTATTATTGCTGTAATATTCCAACAGAACTGCTTATCCAAAATGTAAATGAGTTTAGTTTGTATTTACATTTAGTTTCACAGAAGTTCATTATAATAATAGAGATGAAAAATCCCACACAAATATAGATTCTTTGAATACTCTTTGCATTACTTTCTTTAGATTTAATTTAGTTTACGATTGAAGACAACTAATGTTTAATATTTTTCTTTTTTGCTTAATAGTTATGGTCGAGAATTCGCTGAACCATATTTAGGTCATAGTATTGGACCCGTAGCTGGTTATGGAGTAAGAAATTTAGTCTTTTTTATAAACTTGAGTGATCACAAAACTAACTATAAATTTTGTTCTATGAAAAGGTGGCGTATCGAAACGCAGCTTACAATCGATTCACACCCTATTGAACTCAAGAAAAAAATTATTTAAACGCTTTAAAAATCTCAGTTATTTGTTCTCTAAAAAGAGAGCAATAACTATCAATATAATACTCTATAAAAATCAATACCGATTTTTTTGCAACTTTTTAGAGTCTCATAGAAAAGCTTTTGTTTTTATCAGCCCTTAAATGACAACATTTATTCAAACCAAACGTCTCAAAAACGATATTTGCATTTAACTATTTCGATGCGTTCATCATTTAATTTGTTAATTATTCTCGTTTTAAAATGTTCTCTGATTTGTGTCCTATTATATATATTTTTGAACTAATTTATTATTAGCTCATTATCTTCACCTCATTTTTTGAAAATCACAATCATATGAACACATTTTTTTGAATAACTATTAATATAACTATTGTTTTATTGATATTTTGTAGTAAAAGATGGACCGCTAGTCAATCAAATAACTTAAGATTTTTAAAAAATAAGTTATTGAAATTCATTTAATCTCTATCTAAATGGTAAAAATGTTTAATTTATAAGTAAATACTCGAGTTAGGCATCAAAGACTAGGATTTTTGAAATTTTATTTAACTATAATTTTTTTGTTTTTATTATTTTTTAAAATTGAAACCAAAATCTACTCGAAATGAAAAGTTATGTCAATTATAAGCCCTCAAATCGATCTAAAAGTAAGCTTTTATTCTCTTTATTGTGTTTTTTTGGAGACAGGAATTATGTTTAATAATTTATAATTATCTCAAACTAATATATATGATTAGTTATCAATCTCTTGAAACGATACCATTATCTCAATGTTTAGCCTCTTTTCAAATGAGAAAAAAATTTAATTAAAGGCAGCTTTAAATTAGTGGCAAAGCTTTAATCAATTATTTAAGAGATAGATATAGTGCTAATTTAAACTGACAGCTAAATTGTATAATAAAATAGCTATTTCTTTATTCATTTCTGAGACTTGAATACGAAGCGGATTATAATAGAAATGCTCAACAATTGAATTGAACGTAAAGGAAGTCTTTTTTTTTCTTTAAAACAGTTTTTCTCTCTTTATAAATATAACTAATATTATATATACTGTATTATTAATGTGATTATTATTACTTTTATTATTGATATTATATTTAAGTAATGCTAAAAAATAATGTAAAACAAGTGTCACTCTTTAAAAAATGCAAAACAATTTGTGAACAAATCACAAACCATTTGTTTTTTTTATAAGGAAAATATAATTATCGATAATTTCCTAAACAACAACTACTACTACAACAATACCAAAGATCATAAACATTTATAGTTTTTGTTTCCCAAAAAAATAATTATTTCACTCAATTATTGATTTTAATCATTATACCTAAGCATACAATTAAGTTAATGAAACAAACAAAATGTTGTATCGATTTTGTTGCACTCTTAACAGAAAAAATGCCAATAATTAACACATTATATCAATGTTTGTATTACTCGATGTGCTATAACTCAAACCAATTATTTTTCAGTATTAATTAATTTGTAAAACCATTGCGTGATTTCAGTCTTCTTCAAAATAGTTGTTTAGATACAATTCAATTTTCATCCGATTGCCACAATTCAGTAAACTTGAGATTAGTTTTAAAATTTAATTTTTTATTTCATCCAAACTTGAAATTTTAATTTTACTTTTAATAGCATTTATTCATCATTTTTATCTGAAATCACGTTTTCGGTTACTTAATAATTGATTGTTTTAAACATAAGTATTAGTTTTTATAATTATTTAATATTTTATTTTTGTTTATTTCAAAATTTAATCGTTCAAAAAGTTCAAAACTGACTCAATTATTGATTATAATAATAGACTGAATCTCTGTTTGATAATTGACTTCAAATCTCATTTTGTTTGTATTTGTTGTTAAAGAAGTAAAGTGTAAATTAAATAATCATTTTTAAAACATATCTATTTAATATTGATCTTCAATTCAAAAATAAATACTTCGTATTGTAATATTAGTTTACATCAGGGTTACCACCTGTTCGGTTTTGGAGGGTAATGTTCGGGTGACGGACTACTGGACCACCCGAACAATAGAATGTCCGGTTTTAGCTCAAAAACTAACAAAACCTGTATTTACAGGTATTTCAATGAGCCATAAGTCAATTCAATATGAAAATCGAAAAAATCAAATTAAAGATATCTTATTTGATGAAATTACTCAAATTGATCACTTCTTTCTCATTCTCTTAAAATAAAGAAATTATTTATATTTATTGAGTTTTATCAGGTATTTATTGAATAAAGCGATAGAAAGCGAAGAATTTAGACACAAATAAAATAGTTATCAACTGAGCTTATTATCGCCAAAATATATGACTCTACAGTTCCAACAAATTGTTTAATTCAAGTATCTTTCTATTGAAGAATCGTTGAAAAGCCGCAGCTTTCCTAACAAAGCGGTTGAGCCTCGCTTTTGAGTTTTTCACAAGTACTTCATAATTTTGATTTTCTAGAATCTGAGTCCTATATTTATGACAAATCTCTCCGAACCAAAAGCGCACTGTTTTTCCACTACGATTGATATAAATCATATTTTGTCGACTCTGTGCCAATTGTTTTTTCGCAGCCATCGTCGCATTGAATCCAAACACTAGTTGTCCGTTATATACGAGCGGAGAACTGATAATCTGTATCTTAATCTCTTTAGCATTAGAGACCAAGTCGTACGCTTGCATTACAAACATGTCAACTGAATCAAATGCGTGATTCATTGTTAGCTCCAAATCTTCTTCCTGTAAATTAGCCATTAATTAGTCGAATATTAGCTTTTCTGTCTAATTGTGGATTAAATTAATTTTTTATGTCTCGTCTAAATGTTTGTATTTTATTTTGAATTCAAGTATTTTTATAATCCTATTGTTAGGAATTTTTAAAATATAATTTAATGTTAAGATATAATGAACTTATTTTTTTTAATGAATAGCTAATATTGTTATGTTTTTATTATTCCGTTTTTCCAATTTCTAAAGAGTTTAAAGAACTTCACTCAAATATATGAGAACTGTTATCTTTTTCCACTTAACAGAACTATGGATCCGAGTTGTGCGTCTGCTTTAGGTGTTGTTGAGGCCAGGGTTGAGCCGAATACAGATCCTTTGCCATTTGTAACGGCTGTTTGCAGCTAAGTGTTGAACCCGAACCTGCTTTAAGACCTACTGATGATCCGAGTTGTGAACTTTGAGTCGAACCTATTTCTGAGCTCAGAGACTCTGATTTTGAGTCATCTGTCATTCATTAATAGGTATTAGACCTTTTACTTCAAAATTTTTGAATTAATTTTAGTTTTAGTTAAAAATTATTTACCAAAATATAATTAATTTTAGTTAAAGTTAAAGTTTGCGACACCGAAATATTTTTAGTTAAAGTTGAAGTTTTATTTCAATATTTAAAAGTTTAACTTTTAATGCTTCAAATTGAATTATTATAAACTTTTTTCGTTGTACGTAATAAATGTCTAAGTTTATGGTGGAATCACTACTTTTAATAAAAACATTAAAATTTTTATTATAAATTGAAGTTTAATATTAACATTTTAAAGCGTTTAAAACTTTTAATTTATCTGAACAATAATAAAGTAAAGCTAAGCATATGAAAGCAATTTGTAGATGAAGTATTAAGAGAACAAATGAGATTCGTTGTCCTGTAATTCATTCGTGTAAATTATTCTGCAAAGGCAGATGTTAAAGACTAAAATAAGTTAAGTTTTTCATTTTAATTTTAGTTAAAGTTTAAGTCGAATGCAATTTTTACTAAATTGATAGTTAACTTTAAATGGTATGATATAGGTATCACTGCAATCGACATCGAGTTCAGCGTCTTGAGTGAAAGCGTTGTATCACGCACTTTAACACATTGCTCCACATAAGATCCAGTTGTGATCCTTAAGTTGAACCTGTTGTCTGTGAATCTATTCCTGAGCTCAGAGACACTGATTTTGAGGTCTCAGTCGTTCTCTGATTAATATGTATCACTGCAACGGACAACTTAGAGTTGAGTCAATTCTTTCTATTTCATAATGAGTTAATTAATTTGCTATTTTTAGACTGTTTTTAGGCATTTTCAGAGAATGAAACCATAAAAATTGAATGCACGAGAAATCACATTAAGAACCATACTCTGTAAATATTTCATCTTTCCATTGTATGAATTAAATATATTTTGTGTGCAGCAACTTATTGTTACTCTGTCTCAAAATAATTGGTTTTATAGTTATAAAAAATGCAAATATCAACCATTATTTTATAAATTTGATCAAAGATTCATTCAATTATCTCTTTTCGTTGTCGAGTTATTAAAAAAATGGTGTAGTCATCAAAATGAGTTTAGACTTTAATTTGCAATTTATCCGATAATTATTTGTATAAATTAATATTTAACAAAAATTTTATACAAATATTTAAGACATTTATTAATTTTAAAATATTAGAAGTATCGATAATTTATAATTTTTAAGTTATTGAGACCACTTCACTACCACTACAATAATTAAGAAGCTTTCAATTGTTTGACTTAATAATAAATTATGGAATATAACAACAAGTGTTTTCTTTTTTTGTTCATTTCTATTCAATATTCCTTTTCTTTCAAACACTCGGTGCGGGCTTTGATGTCTTTTCTGATAGTATCAGATTTGATCTCATTTTCTTGAATAACTTCTTGGAAGAGTTAAATATGTTAAAGAGTTTTTTGCATTTCATAATCATAACAATAGCAATTCAATTATCAATAGATATGATTAAAGCTGTAATTGTTCTAAACAATAGGAGCAAAACTGGCCGCCCGCGGGTAAAATTTTGCCCACGACCATTTAGAAATCTTACGATGTATTTGCCCAAAGTCAAATGAAAAAATATTATTATTCTTAAACTGGGCTGAAAATGTTAAACACAGATAAAAACTGTAAAAAAATACTTTGTTTATATCATGATTTACAAATTTCTTTCGAAAAATATGTCTCAAATACATGATAAAATATGACATTTTTTAGCTAACTCCGTTTAAGAACACACCTTTACCTAGAGTTAGATTGAAATTTTTACAGGGCATGCCGTGTCGATGTGGACATAGCTAAGGCATATGAATTATTCTCAAACAATGCAGTGTCAGGGATTCGGATTGAGGACCCTTCGATTATGTGTCCGACATCTTTCCACTGAGCCATTCTCTTTATGCGTGATAATGTATTTCAAATTTCATCATTGTTTGGTAGTACTTATATTTTTGAACAGTTGTATAGAAATATGAAATAAAATAAAACAATTCAAGAGTTTTAACATGCAAATTTTGAAAATATTGATTTTATTTATCAACTTAAAATTTGATGCCCTCATGACTTTATGATAACATAAAAAATTGCTCACGAGGCATAATGAGTTTGACACCTATGCTCTCAACTATTAAAATATTTTTCATGTGATTGATTATGAGGTTTAATGCAGACTTTATTTTATTATATTTAAGTACATTTATTTACTTAAGTATCTATTTTAATAAATCTATGTTTTTAAATTTTAAGAAGTGATACTGTACTGTACATAGCTCTCGAGCGTTTTGAGATCAGCAGAACGCAGAGTAGAATTGTCACTATTTGTGTATTTATATATGCGTTCCTATCCTTTTATGATATTATATTTTAAATAAACAGTTTTCATGTAATAATTATTAATTTATAAAAATATTTTATTAATAATTACAATTTACTCGTTAATCAAATTAAATGATTTTTGACATAAAAGTTAGAAAACATAGTTTGAAATGAGAAGTGGAAGGTCTATATGTAAATCAAATGAATTCGGGATATCAATAGTGACATGAATTTTGAAATCAACTTTTATTAGCGAAGTTTGAAATGAATAAACTTTCAAATTGAAGGGTATTTTCAATGCGAGAACGCCTGAAGTTACAGACAAAGGTTCGATGCATTCAGCAATTGAGTGCCGGATTATAATCTCGTCATTTCTGAACAAAGTTTCATCTGTTGTATAATAACTTTCGATTTGATATAATGTTGCTCTTGGGATCACCCGAACTGACGACCGGTTCGCAACTGCATAGTTCACATTAATTATATCGCCTTAAAAACAAATATTAAATATATTTCAATACAATATAACAAAAGGTTTAGGTCAAAGTTAAATCTGATTTATTTTTAATTTTTTATTGATTAACATAAATTAAACTCTAAAAATTTTAATAAGTTCTTATGGGACCGCATGCAAGAAAGTGCTATTTTGTGGACAACTCCATTAGAATAGGTTTAGAAGGATTATACTTGTTTGCCCCCAAAATAGCACTTTCTTGCATGTGATCCCTTATGATTTTTAGAGTTTACTAAAGTATAGATTTATATCATATACTGTACAGACTGTACAATACTAGTATTATTAACAGAGCCTCTATATTCGAGAGCAAAAATCTAATAAATTCGGGAAATCAAATAAACTAATGATTTAAAGTAAAATTACAAATTATAAAAGAAAATAGTAATTAAAACAATTTGTAAAACAACAGTATTTGAAGTAAAGTGAAAGAAAAATTTAGAAATCTTAACAAAATAAACGAGTTTTGATGAGTTTAGTTAAGTTATGATAGGATTTTATTAATACACTTTGGAATTTCTGGATAGAAAATAAGAATAAACTATTTCTGCAAATAAAAGTTTACGTCATATATTGAGCTTAGGGTTAAAGTTTAAAAAATGGAGTTTAAATCCATTCGGGATTTTTTCAAAAACCCTATTATTCGGGAGATTTTAGGATAATTTTAACTTTAAATCGCTCACAAAGCCCTTTATCACACTTTAGCACAAAGCAATCAGAATGTTCTCGAATATAGAGGCTCTCATTATTACTCTTAATTTCACGAAAAGTATAAACTTTGCTCAATAAGAAATTTTTAGAAAGGGTTTAAATATATAAAACTAAAAAATTAAATTCAATGTTTTAATCGAATTCAATCAAATGAAATATGTGATGGTTTAAGATGTATTCGTATAAGTTCTATAAATCTAATTATAGTCAAAAAGAAATTATTACTAATAATTGTGTTTATAAATGAATAGGAATAATAAAGAAATTGTATTCCTATAGTTTCATAATTAACTTTAAACCTATAGATATAAAAACTCATTTTCCTTATTAAGGTTATAAAAATAGAATTTCTGTTATTTAAATGTTAATCAATTAAAAACTTTGTTTAACTTTGAGGAAACTTAAATCAAATACAAACCAACAAAATATCCCTTTCTGTCCAAATGCGCTGAGAAGCGAACGGCGCCTCTTTTGAACATTAAGAATCTTAATGTTTTATCAACTTTTCCTCCAACTGAAACCTGTAATCAATTTTCTTATTTGTATAATATGTTAATTGTTTTAATGATCAGTTTATTCTTTCTCAAAATTGTTGTTTCTATTTTATGTTTTATGGGTTTCTATTTTAGGTTTAATGGGTTTCTATTTTGAGTAACTATAGAAGTTTGGGTTTCTATAGAAGTGACTCATTATTATTGGATTTATTTAATTTGCGATAAACAAAAATTCATATTTATTTTCAATAATTCAAAGAAATTTTATACAAAAACTAAAACAAAATTTATCCTAAAATACGATAATTTATGGTTTATATTCTGAAACCCCTATTCTTTTCGGTCCAATAAATGAAAATCATTTAACAGTAACTTATTTTGCAAAATAAGCATTTGTTTGCATACTGTTATCTGATATCATTGTTTAAATATTCAAAAATAGAAACATTTTATAAACTAAAACTTTATTTTACACTTACTCTCATTTCATCGACACTAATATTTGATGGACTCATGACATCGAAATAAACTCGAGGTTCTGAAACATTGGGTTTTAGTACAACACTTCTCAATACTTTTGCCTCAATATAGTAATGTATTTGTCCATAAACACCATTAAACGAGGATAATATTCCACTAAAATAATTATCAAAAAATGAACTCAAAAAAATAAAAATAGGTATTAAATATAGTAATATTTGTTATACTCTGGTAACTTATATTGAAACGGCAAATGGTGTTCACCCTCACGGATAATTTGAATGCCAACTATTGTAGAATTAATAAAAGATTTCTAAAATGTATAAAATACATAAATGCATACCCATCTCTGTTAAATCCAAGCATTGAAATAATACGTTTTGCTCACTCTTCACAACTTTCTTCCTAAAGATTAAACAGAAGCAAACCTGAACAGAAACTTATATTTTTTCTATCAATTTGATACATACGTGAAACCATTATTGACATAACCATTATAGAAGACTTGCACCACTCCAACCACAACAAGTTTGACATTCCTTAAAAGCAATTGATTGCTTGAATTGATGATTAATTTTCCGTATATTTTATCATTAGGTCTGTAATAGTGATCGCGCGGTTCTAACTTGATCTCAAACTTATTTAAAATAGACATAAACTATATTTTCTTAATTTAAAGATTTTTGATCCAAATAAAGAGAACAACTTATCTGTAGTGAACAGAGAGAAGCTTTAGATTCACAAAGAGTATGAGCTGAGTATGAGCTGAGTAAGAATGTGGAATAGTGTTTAAGCTTAAGCAACCTTTAGTTGAGGGGATGGAATCGCACGTCAGGTCTGAGTCTTGTAATCCTCATGACCTTCTATTTGTTGCTCAGGCAATAGCATCCCAGAATATGACGCAATAAGAGTGTAATGCAATGCAATGATTCTGAGAAAAGATCAATATTAGAAGTATTGTGTTTATAATCAGAGAGAATGTTGTGATTATATGCGCACTTCAATGCTATTCTATTCAAAGTTTTATGGTTTCTTACTAGAAGTGAAACTCTCTTAATAGAAAACTGCGAATTAGGATAAAATTAATTATAACAATAGCGTTAAGTTTAAGAAAAATTACTTTTTTTCGTTGTTTGCAACGATTTGTTATTTTATTGAAAACTTAATTTAGTTTTTTTGGTAGCGTTTATGCATACCGTTAGGTAGTGAATGGAAAAAGACCAAAAGACCAGAACAATCCATTGGTCTCTGGGCTGGCCTTATGCAAAATTGGTGGTCTTTTGATCCTATCTGTAACTTTCGGTTTACTGTAGTGGTCTTTGGGCGCACCAAAGGGCCAATCAGAGACCCGGTCGTCAACTAAATAAAAGATTAGTATTTTCAAAATAAAGCAAATTTTATTATTTCAAATTTAGACCAAAAATTTAAACACATACAAAGTTTGATTGATTTTTCAAATATTCGTTGCGTATTTTAGTAATTAAATTCACAGCTTTCAGAAGACCTATATAGATTATTCATTTATATCCCGCTTTTCCGATTCAAAGGTATTAAAGCGGTTTATGCCTGATTAGGACAGTGTGAATCACATTGACTGTGAGGCACTGAACTATCTCCAGCTAATCTGCAGCCCTGTTAAGAGTACTAAAGTACCCTAAGTTGGGCCGCTTAGTCTATGC
>JAQGCH010001076.1:0-17579 GCA_034699485.1 Nanhermannia elegantula | reverse complement strand
GACTGTCCAGGAATTGGGTTATTTTCAAAAAATTATGCTTTGGTCTCCCCTTTGATTTTATAATCTGTCCAGGTATGGTTTGACAAAAAATGGTCACCCTGCTACTGTATGTCCAGCATACGTAGTCTCGTTTTATGAACTTAATGTTTTTAAGATATATACTTTAGATATCTTCAAAGATTTTCTTTATTCTAACTATATTTTAATATTAATATAAAATTCATTTATTATATTTAAGAAGATAAATAGATATCATATATAAATTAGCAAAATTATTATATTATAGTAAAATTAAGCTAATATTATAGCAATCAATTAATTTGTCGCATGATTTTAAATTTTAATACCTGTACAAATATTTAAGTAATAATTTCTATTTATTGATATTAAGAAAATGATATGAGTATTTGTAAAACGTAGATATAAGTTAAGTACGTGATATATTAATATAATTCATCATTTGATTTGTTAACATCAGGTTTTTGCTCGTATTTCACAAA
The DNA here is from genome assembly GCA_034699485.1 of Nanhermannia elegantula. Classification (NCBI taxonomy): domain Eukaryota; kingdom Metazoa; phylum Arthropoda; class Arachnida; order Sarcoptiformes; family Nanhermanniidae; genus Nanhermannia; species Nanhermannia elegantula. Next base: position 17,079 of record JAQGCH010001076.1, on the reverse strand, counting down.
ATACAAGAGAAGTTACTAATGAAAAATTGTGATTTGTGATTATGTCTCTCATAAAATTCAATTATTTATACATTAAGTTTTATGAAAAAAACTCTTAGACCAAAAAATTGGTAAAAACGGAAACACTAGTGCTAATAAAAATAAATATTAAAAGATGTGTCCAAAAAAGCTGCAAAAAAAGACAATTATTAAGATTTTGAATACAGTAAGTCATTAGCAGAAAAACTTAATTCTGTATTCTTCCTAAGCTTTAGTAAGAATTAGAGGAAGAAATTATTTAAATTCTACTTCCACTTCCATCCCATTCTATTAAATTATTTATGTGAATGGGTTAGCATTGATGTCAGTAGTGCTTAAATTAAAATTTAACCTATTTTAGGAATTGCAGTTGATATACTCTTGTTTAGTAAAATACGTGGTTTAATGTTTGTTACTAAACATGAGTTTAATATAAAAAAGCAATTAATAATTAATATAACCTTTACTGAGCTATAAAGTTAGCATTAATGTCTTTTATGGGTGACAGGAGTTACAATTCATAACACAATTATCTATAATTTCAAGTTAAAGCCAACTATGCTTTATCAGGTATAGAAAATACAAGTATGATATCAAATTAAATTATTAAAATGCGTAGATTTTAAACTACATATAAATAATATATACCAAATTTTGTTTAATTTTGTTTACGTAGGGAATTCAATTTTGACTGATAACCTATTAAGTTGCCTGTATCTTATACTATGTTTGCGCAAGTCCTCCAAAGGTGGTTTGGGAGGGATTCCTTTAAGCGGAGTTGCATTTATTGCTAAATAGGTCTCAATTTAGTTTCATATAACTTAAACGGGACCGTTTCATCTTTCCGAAAATTTTTTGCATTAAACCTCAACTAAAAATTTAATTTTAATAAGAAAAAACATTTGTTGATATAGGGCAAATGGGCCCTAATAATTATGTTTAACAAATTTAAATTAAAATTTTTGCATTATTTTATTCATGAAATAATATTATATTTGTCTAACTGTAATAATACGCTTATTACTCTATTTTGATTATTACAATAATATTTGTGTACTAATAAAATATAGTTAATGTTTTAGTTTACAGTCTAATGTATTTATTTACAATATGTTATCAAAATTGTAATTTTGTCTGTCATTAGAGGTTTGATTCAGTATATATTTCGTCTTACATTTATGCAAATGAGATATACTGTCATTCATTCGAGTTTTTAGTTACACATATTTTGATACTAATAATGACTATTGAATTATATGGGAAATGTCTCGGAAATGGAAAATTGTATGGGGGGGGGGGGTGTAAAACTCATCGAATTTGATAGATAATTTTTTAGGATTTACGAAAAATCATGGGGGTGGTCCAGTTTTTCAACTTTACAGGGTAGTGTACACCCCCTCTACACCTTCCGCCTTGGCGAACCTGATTATAATATAAATGATTTTTTCTTATTAAAATTTAATTATTGTTTCATTTTGAGCGAAAATATTTGAGAAAGACCAAAAAATTGCCGGTTTAGTATTTTATGCCAAAATGAATCATAAACATACTCAGAAGGAGCAGAAAGAGATGAAATTTGGAACCAAATCAAAAGGAGGATTCCTTCGACGTTCGAACAATACCCTTAAGCATTCTTTTGCTGTGAGCGGGAGATGCCGAACATATTTGTATTGGAATGGAATTGATTCCTATCACTAGTGAAAATAATAAAATGTTAGTCTATGTGAATCAGTACTCTGTTTAGTAACTTTAATATTCTCTTCTGATATTATGTATAATATTATGATATTTGACGTAAATATAGATTTGAGGCAAAGTTCTTGTATTTATTCAAAGAAACCTTATCAGAGAAGAGAAATAATAAGATCATAAAACATACGAAGCACATACTTATCACGAATATTACGAAAAATTCTTCATCAAATAGCATACTTCTTCTGGAGCCATAAATATTTAGTAAAAATAAAATCCTGAAAAATAGATCTAATGGTAAAGTTTATCGTTGATATCGAGAATATTCTGTTTTTGAAGCAAAAAGATTCATAAATTATTGTTATGTTATCATTAGTGATACAGTAAATCCCATGCCTTATCTCTAACAAAATATATATTTATGGAATTGCATGAATATTCTTACACTTGAATTTCAAAACAGACACTTTTTATATTAACTCAAAATAATTCATTTTTAATGATAATAAATTACTATTTAAACCATTTAAATAAAAAAGTTTCAGACAGAGAAAAATCATAGCAAGTGTTTGAAAATTTGTATAATTTTCAAAATTCATACTGGGTGTAATTTTTTGTTTGCTAAAGTTGTATCATATAATTGAATCAATTTGTATTTACGACCATTAAATGTCTCCCAATAGCTTTATTGCTAAAACACTAGCGATTGTAAAAGCTATTAAGTTGATTACAAAGGCGAACGTGTCTTTAGTCTTATTTATTCAATTTTATACTTTCCAAATAAGTCGAGAAAAATTGTTGACGTGTTCAGAATTTTACTTAGCATTTTCAATAAACTTATGAAAGGGTAGCCTTATATAAATATTTGTCCAACTTGAATCACTTGAAAAAGTCTTTTATATATGTACTCAAATATAGTAAGTTTGATATAAGAAATCTAGTGATTAGTTGTAAAATATCAATAAAGAAACATTTGTCGATTTTAGTTTTTTAATTAAAAGTTATAATAATTTTATATTTATATTTTTGTCATATAGCTTCATTTGAAATGTAGGTTTCCGTAAATATTTATGTACAGGCATATAAAATTATTTGTTCTGTCGGCTCTGTCCATCCCATCTATATAGCTTTGAAAATTTCAAACAATAGTCATTGATTTGCTACTTTGCAGAAAATAAGATCTTTAAGCTTATTTGCAGCCCACTAGTACAGTTCTTTTCAACCAAAAATATGAAAGTAATATATAGTAAAACCTGTCAAAGTTGGGCAAGAAAATAAGCCCTTTTTGCAAAATATATAAAGTAAAAAACAATTAATATTTTGCTAAAAGGACTTAACTGTTTGCCCAACTTTGACAGGTTTTACTGTATATACTTTTCTGCATAGTTTTTATTTTAATAGACTTTAATTAATATAATGTTTGAAAGATATGAAAAATGAGTATACGAGTGACTGTCATCATGAAAAAAAGATTAAAAAAGATGCTATTAATGGAATACTCATTGTTAATGTTAAAAAACCCAAACATTTGAGTTCAGATTAGGTTCAGATTCATTTTATTAATATCTTATAAGTGATAACACATTTACAGATTAATTTAACATCAGATCTGAACTAAATCACAGAGTTTTCCATTAAATATTACTCAGTTTTTAAAGTATAGTCGACTATAAAGAAAATGCTATACACAAAAGTATATATTATAAAATTCTCGTATTTTTGGGTGAAAATGACTGTACACTCGTATACAACAGTTGAAGTAACACCAATATTGTACAAAGAATAGGCTTTACATTGTTAAAGTGCATGCTTTGCTTATTGAAAGTTTGTCCTAATCTAATAAGAAAAGCACAGCTTCAATAACGCCAAATCTGTTTCTACGATAGCATCTTATCAAATACTCTATAGATTTAGTTTGGTTTAAGATAACGTTCACTCATAAAAAATTACTTCATTTACTTCATTACTACGTTTTTGGTAATTCAGTAGTACCAGAATTCGCATGATACCCAAATCGTTTAACATTAAAAGTCTATTAATACCTGTACTAATTTCAATATTCTATTAAAAAAATACTAGCAGTTCCCTTTTCTTCGCAGTTGATATAACTTCTGATATTAACCTTTAGGATGCAAAAAATTAATTAATTTTATAAAAACAATCCTTAACGCATTTTAATATCATTTACAGTGCATTTGAAATTTTTGAAAATATTTCTAAGGATACTAAATTGTATTATTAGTAAAAAGTATTTATTAGTAGTATTATTACATTATTATAACAAATATACGAACAATTTGTTTAATTGATACAATTTTTTATCAATAATATAGATAGATATAGATTAGGTTCCGAACAAATTAATAATTTTTTTGTTTAATTAGAAACAGTTGAGAAATAAATTTAAATAAATTAAATTTTTTATTTGAAAGGAGTTTCTTTTTGCACAACAATTCGTGATAATGAAAACCAAACAATACTTTTCGACGAAATGTTTCAGTGGTCGATCGGTACTAATATTTCATCGGATGAAATACTTTATTTACAACTATTCAATCACAATAAATATTTGAGTAATAAGTGAGTTATTATATCAATTCAATTAATTGTTAAAATACTTTTAAGTTTTTGGTTAAACGAAAACATTTTTTTCAAAGATTAATCGGAAGCTATGGACTAGTTCTGCAACAAGTTATTGAAGACAATGAGTTGAATATAATCGATAACTTCACTGATGACAATAATATGCCAACAAATGTAAGAACTTTTCTTTGAGTAATAGGTCGGCAAAAAATATATTCTATATAAATATGACACATATGACTACGAAAATGATTTATAAAGATCTACAGCAATAAGGAAATAAAGAGATATTTCATAAAAGCAAATTTCATATTCGGATTTTACTTCAATTTTCCATAATTTTATGATCACCCAGTTAAGTTATATTTAATATCCGGTTAATATCTAGAAATTCTCATTTATTATAAATTATAAACTGCTGTACAGTACTAGTATTTCTATGGATTCGCTAATTATCAAAGCGTAATCACTGTGATAAAGAGCCATCAATTTGATCTGATCGACAAATCTGTACACTTCTTTATTTTTCATGAGAGAGATAATTAAAGAGTGCCTTTTTAATGAGCATTTTAATCAATAATAAATATACTAACTTAATAAAACATTTAAATGAATAAACATTTTTTATGTTTTAATCAAATTTGATTTTATCAGTGATCATATAATTATGAGAAAAATTGTTTGAATATATTTTTAACGTACAATACGTCAGATCGTATCAGATTCTAATATTCTATATATATGATAATTATTTTTTGTATGCCTTTAATATATAATTGATTTTTAAAAATTCTGATGCATATAAATATATATTCTGAACATTTCAGACCAAAATATCTTTTCAAGTTTGTTATTGCGGATTAGAATCTTGTTCACAAATAAGTTGGGCTCAAAATGAAGAAGAAACACCATTTATTGATATTGAAACGCAATCACTTTATCCCAAATCACCTAAAAAGCGGTTTAAAATTTATTTCGATAATTAACTAAAAATTTATTTTCAAAACAAAGTTATGCTTAGTTTTTAACATAATATCCATTAGACAAACATCTCCATCGAGAACACTTCCATCAACCATGAAATCAATCGCTAATTACATGAAAATCCATAAAAAAGTTTCAAAAATTGAAGTCGAAGAAAGAGTTGGTCTTGCGAGAGAAGGACTGGCAGAATATGGCTCAACACTAACAGTTGAATCTAATGACGTTCTGTTAAATATGGAAATGTCTCAGATATCTCCAAATTATAGCGAAAGTTCTCAACATTTAGATTCTGTGCCATTCTCTATAACAACACCAGTTTGTGTCGACAAATTGCAAGATAGAGAGCAAACACCTATTTCACTAAAACCACAAGATTTTCAGGTATTTTAATCACAATCTAAAACTCTGTAATCAAAAGATAACATTTGAGGAGTATATACCGGTATTTCTAAACAATATTTAATTCATTATAATAAGTAAATCAACTATGAACACAATCTATTTTGTGAGATAATCAGCAATTTTTCACTTTTTGAGCCAATTTTTTTATTTTTTCATCTTTTCATGAGTTATGTCCGAAGAACTATTTATGGAGAGAATAAACGTCTTTGCATTGACTACAAATCTTAGTCTATTGTTATCATTCGAGACCATTTCCAATACCATTCCTAAAACCTGCCACTGATATATATTTTCGCTAATTTTCGCTCTTAATATGTAAAGTAGAGCTCAACAATTAATTAGTATTTTGTTTTAACATGACTTTCATAAATTAGGTTTGCGTAACAATAATAGAAGCGCGACATTTAGCAGGTCTTAATATGGATCCAGTGATATGCGTACAAATAGGTGACTTAAAAAAATATACGTCTGTCAAAGAATCGACAAACTGTCCCTATTATAATGAGGTATTATGTAATTAAGTGTAAATATAGAAAATGAAATTTGATTTTGTTTTCTCGAATCGTATAGTATTTTGTGTTTGATTTTCATATGTCGCCGGCGATGCTGTTCGACAAAATAATTACATTAACTGTATTATATTCTCGTAATATTATACGCTCTGGTAAAACGATTGGTAGTTTTAAACTTGACGTCGGAACTGTATTCTCACAGCCAGGTATCTATGCTTTTAACTTATACTCCAATTCTGTAATGAGATCTTTTTCTGTTAATGTCATTCAAATTATTAGTTTTATGTAAAAATAGCCAAATATTATAATTAAATGGATAAAAGAAATAAAACGAATATGAATGAGAACAACAATTCTGTGAAAGTTAAAAGCACTTATTTATGGTGCCATTAAATGAATTAAATTGTATACACTATTAGCTATACAAATATTAGCTTCTGTTTCTATTTATTCACTTTCAAGGAACTATTCTGTACTCTATGAGAAATATTCTGTTATAGGAATTATAATAATACATAAGAAATATGTTATTAAATACATGTTTTCCTTTAACGTTTAGAGTAATGAAATAAAACTCAATTTACATAATGTTGTTTTACAGTATGTAAAACATTTGAATTAAGACAATTTTCGTAATTTGTTTTTGAAAAAGATCATCAATTCTACCATAAATGGGCTTTACTGACAGACGCAGATGATATTGGTTCTGGTGCTAAGGGGTATCTCAAGTGTGACTTATTAGTGGCCGGAAAAGGTGACGCAATTAAGCCGCCCGTCAAAAATGATTCTAACGATGACGACGATATTGAAGGGTATCTTTCAATTAATTAATTGTTTATATTCAACATATTATAGCTGTTTTAAAAGTCCTACAAATCAGATAAATATTGTATTGTTAGCAATTCGTGCTTTATCTTAAATCCTTTGAGACTAACTAACACATAAGGTTTCGTTGGGTTTGTTTTTCACAGGTCTTTCATTCATTTAATAATATTTTTAAAAAACATCGAATGTCGTTGTCTTCAGTTTCAATTCTATAGTGTTTAAGAAGTGAGGGGTCATTCTTACACGAAATACAATTAAGAAACAAGCGTTTTCGGGTTTTGTTGTTTTGTTATCTGCTTATTATTATAAGTTAAACACTCGCTCATAAATCTATTGAAAATAACCCCTTAATTCTTGAACATCCTATATAACAATAATATTGCTAATAATACATAACTATTAGAGGACTTTAAACACTGTACTTATGATCCAGAAACGCCGGTTTAAGGCAATCTGTCCACCATTATTTTGATTAATTGTTTTAATACATTTGAAGCAGTTTTTCGTTAAATTAATTATAGTCAAGTTTAATATAAATAAAATACCGGTACTTAATAACCAAAAAGTAATTTACAGCTCTATTAGACTTTTAAGACAGTTAAAACTCATAAATATTGCTAGAGATGTAATTATATTTATATAAAAACTATACTCAAGTTTGAAGTTCTATACAAACCTGTCCCAAAATAGGAACTTATTGTTACCGCGAGGAGTGATAGCTGAGAGACAACACGCAAAATATATAATCAAAATATATAGAGCAGATGGCTTACCGCGGAATAAGTCTGGTTTAGTGGCAAATGTGAAGAAAGCGATCTCGAGTGATATGAGACAATTAGTATCACCCTATGTTCAGGTCTCATTTGCGGGCATGTCTTCTAAGACATCAGTTAAACGCAATTGTTGTTCACCGGTTTGGAACGAACAGATTGTTATCACTGAAATGTTTCCACCATTATGTCAACGAATTAAAATACAGATTCGGGACTCGGATCCGATTGGAGACAATGTGATCGCAACTCATTTCATACAACTCTCTAAAATATCTAATGAAGGCGCGAAAGGCTTTTTGCCTACATTTGGACCCTCTTTTATATATCTTTACGGATCTGTAAGAGATGGGTCAATATTTGACGACCAGTCTGTATTAAATGATGGCTTTTCTGAAGGCATTATGTATAGGGGAAGGATTCTTATCTCCATCAAAACTGAAATTCTTGAGTCACTCGACGCTAATTTGTGTGGTGTCAATGTTGAGACCACTTCAGGCATCAACGAAGTAATATTTTTTGCTTTTCTATACTTTTAAACTTTTTTTTTATATAAGTTAAGTCTCCAATTTTGTTTTTTCAAAGTTTGAACAGAGATATTGTTATTACACTTATTCAAAATAAACATCTTTTATCAAATGATTTTTTTTACTATAAAATCAATAAAAAAACAATTTCAAATTGCATTTCGATTGAAACGTATAATCAAATATCAGCAGAGCTTTATAGTTATGAATTCTCAAGTTATGAAATTTTATATAATAAATATATTTTACAAAAAAGTTTTGATTTTTGCCATTTTTGGAACTATAAATACAGAATTGATACGAAAAATATATTTAAAAAACTTTATTTGATATCTGATTTTGCAACAGAATAATTATGGGAAACCAGAAGAGTTCCTATTATTCGCATCAATATTTGAATCAAATATGATTGACCGCAAATATGCAGACAGACCACTACATTACGAGATTTCAATCGGAAACGACGGCATACAAGAGGACAATATGACAGAAATAACTAATGAAGGTTTTGAAGATAAATCAATGAATAATAACAACAACATTGAAAAGCAAACCTTATTATCATTCGTTGGCCAACAATTTAATTATGAAATGCGCTCAACAATAGTACCGATCAGACCAGTAATGACTGATAGACAATACTATCACTTACCGATAGAGTCCGAAAAGCCCTGTCTTTATCTTAAATCTTCATTACCTGATCACAGAAGACGTGCCTATAATTCAAATATTATTGAAAAGATTGCACAAACATTAGAGATTGGATTGTTTGACGTTCAAGAGATGATAAGAGTCGAGAAATTACATCCGGAGAGAAGATTACGCGGTGTTATCGAAGAATTGATGATTGAATGCAGGTTTTCATTATTTATTTGCTATCTTTTATACTTTCTATTAAAATCTATTTTTTCAATGGTTTCTACTTTTACTCATTTTGAAGTTTAAAATCAATTTTAAACTAGTGTTGTTTCAGTTCCTACTTTCTATTTCCGTTTCAGTTTCAGTTCTCGGAACGGAAACCAACACTATTTTAAACACAAGCTCTAGTTTAGAGTAACTTTTGAAACAAGTATTGTTTGAAAAAATTTAAGATTAGAGTGCATTCGAGTCTAAAGAACCGGAATTGTAGTTAACTTTTGAGAAGAGACTCTAATTTTTTGGATTCTTTTATTAAATTAAAAATTCGTAACTTTATGCCTGAACTTGATTATAGCCGATACTTAACAATAATGAAAGGTTGTGGCGGAAGTGCAGTGGCAAAGACCAAACTGGACAAAGAGAGGCTAATTATGTGTCAAAGAGAAATCGAACAAATGATAACTAACGCTAAAGCAATCAAACAAAATATAAACGAAAATAATATTAAAGACAATATTAAAAATATTTATAAGTTGTTAAATATTTTGAAGGAATTGGCAAAAGACGTGAGTATTTATTGATTTACATAAATAAAACTTTTATTAGCGATCAATTTAATAGCCGTTTCATGAATAGCCACAACACTCATTACCAGACATTTTTATATGGCTTTTATGTGGTGGTAAAAGAATTTCTTATCAAAAACTCGAAACACGACATTATTTATTCTCAATTGTAGACGAAGAATGTGGTAAATTCAGTGGCAAATTGAATAATATTTTTTTGAAGGTATAGAAAGTTTTCACCAGTTTTTTCAATTATGTGCTCAAAAAATACGATTCAAAAGATTAAAAATTTTTTAAACTTAAAGCAATTTTCGATTGAACAAAATTCTGAAAAATTAAATAAATTATTTGATTACATTGAATCAGATGTAAGAAAACTTCTTTATTATATAAACTTTTAATGAAATCCATTTGCTGTGAATTTCGTGAAACGCATTCGTTTTTTATTTCTATTAAAGCTTTCGGGAAAGAAAAACGATTCAATGAATGGCATTATACAGAATATGCTTTATATTTATCTATGGATTGGAAACAAGAAGCATAAGAAATATTACCCGAGAGGTTTGCCTAAAGGTTATCGTCTATTAGATGAGCTACAAAACGCAGATAAACCTAACACAATGCCACCGACCACTATATACTACGATATAAGACATAGATTTCAATTGCGAGCACATATATATCAGGCCAGATCTCTGTTTGCTTCTGATTCTTCTGGTTTATCGGATCCATTCGCTAAAGTGATTCTCTCGGATTCGTGTCAAACAACTGAAGTTATTGAAGAAACCTTAAGTCCCACTTGGGATCAAATGCTAATATTTGCAGAGATTACAGTCTATGGGGAGCGTCAGGATTTGCTTACCAATCCGCCGGTTATTGTCATTGAAATCTATGATCGCGATAAAGTTGTGAGTCATGAAAGTTTTCTCAAATTAACCCTTGACCTCATCCGGTATTTATATAAGACCTAAAACTTAAACACAATCCAAAATTGATTTGAATATTCATTTGAAGGGAAAATCAGAATTCATTGGTCGAGCTTTAGCTCGAAATTGTTACATACGTTTTGCGGATCAGACATATCAAACACCGCAACTTCAATGGTTTGATGTTTGGAGAGGCGATGAGCCCGCCGGTCAATTATTAGCATGTTTTGAATTAATTCAGGTCTCAATAATTTTTATCTTTCAAATTATTATAATTTAATGAATCATTAATTATATAGTTATCAGGAAAAGTGAAGACTAATTCGTATCCCGAAGTTTTGCCTGAATACAAGTCAATAACACCAGCAGTAAATATCGGTTCCGTTCTTTATGACAATCAAATTGGTATATTTCCAGTCCCAGAATCTATACGACCGACTCTATCAAAATACAGAATTGAAGTGCTTTTTTGGGGATTAAGAGATTTAAAACGCGTACAATTCATGTCAGTCGACAGACCACGAGTTGATATCGAATGTGCTGGAAATATATTGCAGTCGTCTATCATTTTGAACTATAAAAAGAATCCAAATTTTATGATTCCTGTCAAACATATAGATCTAGAATTACCCGATCAAGAGATGTATTGCCCACCACTTACTATACGAGTAATGGATTGTAGAAGTTTTGGTCGTTTCGTATTAGTCGGCACTCATATGATTGCATCGCTTTCTAAGTATGCCTACAAAGAAAATGATGGAAAAGATTTGCTCTCAAATAGACTCCAAGAAGTGATCATAAATCCAAAACAATATGGATTTGTAAGAAATTATTGCTTTTATTCGTTTAAATTAATTTATATATCTATTAGTCTTTGGATTCGAGTCAAAAAGATGGCAAAAGTCATACTAAATTATATGCTAAAAAGAAATCGTTTATTGAAAGTGGTGGTGATATTGGCGACGAAGAAGAAGACAACAGAGACTGGTGGAGCAGATATTTCGCATCAATAGAAGCTATGATTCAAGAAAATATAGCAGATATGAAGTCGATTCTGGGCGTGTTTTCTAATAAAAATGATAATGAAATCAAACACAACACAAATACCACTAATAGTAATGTTAATTTGAATGCTAATAAACTTAGAAAATCGTCAAACAAGTCGTTATCACCGAAAAGACTTAATAACAAATCGCTATTAAATCAACAGAAGATGTTGATTAAGATATATCCGCATGAGTTAGAGTTGGGTCCACAGTTTGAAGGCTTTAAAGAATACCTCCAGTCGTTTGAGTTGTACAGAGGGAAGCGTTACGGGAATGATAGTGACGACCAGTCAAGACTCTGCGGTATTTTTAAAGGTTCTCTAAAACTATATCGACATCCGTTTTCAGCCACTATTTTCGAATCAAGATTTACGCCGAGTAATGAACCGATTAATGTTTTGGTCAGGATTTATATTGTAAAAGGAACTGATTTACATCCGGCAGATCTCAACGGAAAAGCTGATCCCTATGTTGTTATCAATTTAGGATCAAAGCGTGTCAGTGATAAAGAGAATTATATTTCTAAACAATTGAATCCTATTTTTGGAAAGTATGCGATTATTTTACAAACCCTTGATATTACTCAATCTCATAGTAGTTTAAAATTTAAATATTTAAATTTATTTTGTTATAAGATGTTTCGAATTTGACGCCACTTTTCCACAAGACTCGATGTGTACAATACAGATATATGATTGGGATCTGTTCGGAACGGACGACTTGATTGGAGAGACAAAAATAGATTTAGAGAATCGCTTTTATTCAAGACATCGGGCGACGTGTGGACTCTCACGAATCTATGAGACGTAATCTAAATGCATCTGAACCGTATAGCGTCATAATCTCGAAAACAAAAATCTCGAACGTCAAAATCTCGAAAAATTTTTAACATTTCAAAAATTTAATTTTTTATTAATTTCGATAATTACGATTAGTTTTCTTTAAAAATATTAGGTTAGGTTAGGTTAGGTGTGTATTTCTTAACTTTGTTTTGATATTTTTTACTCGAAATATTAAATTCGAGATTTTGTGTTCGAGATTTTGTATTCGAGATTTTGACGTTCGAGATTTTTGTTTTCGAGATTATGACATGGAACCCATCTGAACTTAATTTTTGATTTGAAACATTGATATATATTTCTAGATTTGGTCCAAACCAATGGCGCGATTCGCTAAAACCGACCCAAATCTTAGCGAAATTATGCAAAGATTATAAGCTTTCGGGACCTCTAATATCAATACAAAAAATAAAAGTAGGATTGACTACATTTCGTTTCGGAGACACAACCGCTGATCTGCTAACACAGCCGTCACTCATGTCAGACGAAGAGATGGCTTTAGCGGTTCTGCATAATTGGTCGCATATTACCGGAGAATTAGTTCCCGAGCATATAGAGACCCGAAGTCTCTACCATCCGGACAAACCAGGTATAGAACAGGGAAAGCTAGAGATGTGGGTCGATATGTTCCCAAAGGACGCACCGCCACCGCCACCTTCTATTGATATCTCTCCGCGAAAGCCTAAAAGCTATGAATTGCGGATAATTATATGGAATACAGAAGATGTTCTTCTAGAAGACGATGCATTCTTTACTGGAGAAAAAATGAGTGATATTTATGTTAAGGGGTATGATATTATGTCATTATATATCAACATTTTTAGTCTCAAAATATTTTTTTATTTTTCACTAAATCAACAGATGGTTAAAAGGTCCCGAAGACACGCAGTGCACAGACATTCACTATCGTTCGCTGACAGGTGAAGGAAACTTTAATTGGCGTTTCGTTTTTCCCTTTGATTATTTACCGGCTGAGGAAAAGATTGTTATTTCACGCAAAGAGTCTCTTTTTTCATGGGACGAAACCGAATGCAAAATTCCGGCCCGACTTTTCCTACAAGTCTGGGACGCCGACCACTTCTCGGCAGATGACTTCTTAGGTAATAGATTTTGATTCATTTAACTTCTAGAATATTATAATATCCCATAAATTTCTTTAATGTGTTCGAGAACTTAATATCCTTTCTTCTATTTTAGGAGCTATTACTCTAGACTTGAATCGGTATTGAAATTAATAAATTAACGGATTTCTTAAGACTAATCAATTAAACGCTTGTCTCTCTTTTGATAACCAGTTTCCCTCGAGGAGCGAAGACATCCAAATTATGCACTTTAGATATGTTGAAAAGTGATAAATTAGCGCCAACTGTCTCTCTATTCAAGCAAAAGCGGATCAAAGGCTGGTGGCCTTTCTATGGCAAAAAAGATAATAAAGACAGCGATGAAATGGAGTTAACTGTAATTGTTTTAGTGATTAATTAATTCCTGACTTTATTTTATTTTTATTATTTGTTTGATCCAAACTCAAAGATATCTCTTTTTAAAATTATTTTGCTGTCATTTTTAGGGTAAAGTTGAAGCTGAGTTACAATTATTTACCAAAGAAGAGGCCGAACGAAATCCTGTAGGGTTTGGTCGCTCAGAGCCTGATCCTCTCGAAAAGCCCAATAGACCCGATTCCTCATTCTTATGGGTTTTAAACCCATTAAAATCTATCCGTTATATAGTTTGGCATAACTATAAATGGCTTATAATTAAAGGCATTTTATTTTTATTACTTGTACTTCTATTGGCACTATTTGTGTATTCAATACCTGGTTATACGGTTAAGAAAATGATTGGCGCATAAAATATTTGCCATTTATTTTAAAAATTTGATGGATTTGAAGCAAAGTCAAAGAGATCTTATTTAATATACATTCCTCTCAATACTTTATACAAATCAAAGTTACAATAAGTTTATTTTGAAAGAAATTTCTACTCAATTCACTTTTAATTTGTAATAAGAAATGTGTTTGAAAAACATTTTGATGATTAAGAAAATCTTCACAACTATTTAACATTAAATTATTAAGAGGTTAAAGAGTAGAAAATCAATCAAAATATAATGTTATTTATAAATACCGATAAATACAATATATATAAATATGATACAGTACATGTAATTATTAAATAATACAAATTTTTGATGTAATCTTTATTTTTAAAGTCTACAGAGTAGAGAAATAAAAGTCACATAATTTAATTTTAACAAAATATTAATTATTTGTTATATTGTATTAAAGTAGACAAACCAGAGATAAGCTATTAAAACGATAATAATATGTGAATTATACTTTTCCATCATAAAAGATGTTATTATGCATTAAATATTTAAATTGAAAAATATTTTACTAATTTAAAAAAGGCTAAAATGAATTTGAAAGCTAATTAATGAATTATTTAACGGGTGTTTTAAATCTAATAAATAATCTAAATTATTGTCTCCAATCAATTCTTAATCTAATTGATTCAATAATAATAATAATGGCTTCTATCCAGATATGGATTATAATAATTGCGGTGGTAGTGATCACCGAAATTTGCAAATCCTTTGACAGTACGTTTTTGCTTTTGATACTCTAATTGCTGTGCTTGCATTCTATACAACTGCTCTACTGTAATGTCATTGCGTTCAACTGCTATTATCTCAGTTTCATCTCCAGAATCAACCACTATTTGTCCGGGAGGAACCTTTGGTGTTTTAGAATTCTTGCGGGCTCTGTCCACTTGTGTTCTTACTTGTATCGGAAGTTCATCATACTTGATCTCGTTGGGACCGCCATAAAACAGAATTCCACGTCTCGGATGATATGAATGGCGATAATAGTATGGGTGATAATAGGGGTGATAATAGGGCTCATAATAACCATAATAGCATTTAATAGTTGTTAAAAATAAAGCTGAATGTATAATCAAAATTGCTATAAAAATCAGATTCATTTGATTATTTGGTTGTCTTTTTATTATTAAATTCAAAATCAAAGTCTCCAATATGGTTGAACTTTATTATATTCAGTTTCACTGTAAATGCTTAAAAATTAATATAGGGTTTAGTTTTTTGATAACTAATATACATAACATATGTTTGTTTTTATTTTAAATATTAATTACTTCAAAGACTAAAGACTAAGGCGAACAAATTTTGAGGTCATTATTATTTTATAAAAGTTTTAAAATTGAAATCCGCTGAACACAAATAATTTAATTAAAGAAAAAACTAATATTCATAATAAAACAATTTTAAGTTTATTTCTATTCAAAAATAGTTTTATAAAATTACAAAATTGTTGATTAATTAACTATCTCCATAATTAAAAGATAAATTTAAATAAAAATACTAGTATTAGCTGACAAATAGTTTAATGTGTTGATTGTCCTCTTGTGGCTTTTTTGGATTCTCCTGGTCTGGGAACATATCCAGTTTGATAAAAGTGAATTCTTTTACCTACATCTCCACCCCATCCTAAGCTGTCTCGTCTGCCGTATTCAAATTCGTATGGTCTCATGTAATAATACGGATCTTCATAGAGATCATAATAATCGCAATCAATAGTAGCGAAATAAAGCGCCAGTTGTATCGCGAAAATGGATTTAACTTTTAGATCCATAGACTCTTTTGAGTTTCTCTTTCACTGTTCTGAATATAATTAATTAATAAAAAGGAATTAATAATAAAATTATTTTACTTTTCTAATTAATATGTTATTAAATAATGAGGTTTTTGAGCGGATGTAATGATTAGCAAAATTTTCACAATATGGTCATGTGTTGAAATTGTCACCCGATTATGCACATTAAGAATCCAACAGAAATTTTCAGAACAATTAAACTTAAGCAGAAGATTCTGTAATTGAAAGATAGATGGAAAACATCAAATTACTAATTATTAAATCTTAAGAAAAAAGCCGTAAATACCTTATTTTTCAATGTTATTTGTATTCAATGTAATGGATATTTAATATGTATATAAAAATGTTAAATTACTTCACATATTAATTTGAAAAAACAGATGCTCTGAAAAAATTGATTAAAATTATTTTAACTACAATTTAAAAATTAAAAATAATAATCTATAAAAGATAACTAATCTTTCTGCAAAAATTTAATATCAATACTAAAAGCATAATAAAAAACAAAATATAATAGATTTAAAACAATTTAAAATGATTTTATTTCAAAGGTACAGACAGTTATATTTAATTTATTCTAAAATTTTTACAGATAATAAAAATTTATTGAAACAATTCATTATCAGATAACTGAAAATCTATAGAAAGAATTCATTTTTCGAGTTTGAAGACTAAGAATTTTCATAGTAACCAAAGTCTTCGTGATCTGCGTATTTCAAATTTTCTTCAAAAGCTCTACTACCAGGTGGTGGACCATAAACTGGGGGACCGTGAACTGGGGGGCCATACCCGCCATCGTCTCTTCTGCCATATTCAAACTCATGACCTAAAAAGAACAAAATTATAAAGAGATTAAACTA
>JAQGCH010001075.1:0-17609 GCA_034699485.1 Nanhermannia elegantula | reverse complement strand
GTTTCGCGGTTAGTGTGCCAGATATCGATTCAAGATTCATATTTACCTTTAAGCACAATACATCACTTCACAGCTTTTACATATGTTTCAAATACATTTATATCATTTGACAATTTTTTATCAATTTTTAATTAGAGTTTTTGAAATATCATGTGGCTCATGGCTCGCACTATAGCAATGATTTAAGGGATGGACAGTTCATACCTTCCTTAGTTGATAATCAATACATTCAAGTTGGTGTTCGTGTAGACGGCTGTTCGAGTGAGTGCGCACTTATATTGAGATTGAAATTAGTTAAATATGATATAATAATCAATATTTCAATTATAATTAAAGGACGACTTGTTGAAGCGAATGTATCGCCTCTATATCGCGCTGATATACCGGCGTCTAATGGTGTCATTCATGTGGTCGACTGGATTCTTAAGCCAACTGACAGAGACTGGTGTGAGAATGTAATACTGCCGCGATAGACATGCGATCCACCGATTACTCAAAAAAGTGCGGGAATTACAGTCTATTAGTTGGATGTTATAAAGCAATTGCCAATTCATAACTTATTGAGTGCAATACAAATCATTGTACTCTAGCAAATGTTATTTCAGTTTAATATTTACTGATTATAAGTTATAGTTTGTTACTTATCATTAAAATACTGTACACATCATTACTTTTTTACAGAAATACTCCAAACTTGACATTGGTTTAAAGGAAAATAGTAAATAAATATATATAAGCTTTAAGAGTATGTTCACATTTAGTTACACAGAACATGTCATACCTGTAGATTTATATATACGTTTTTTGGAAATCGATGAGCTTATCATTATATAGACTTACAGTACTCATAAGGCATAATAAATTAGTCAACTATTACAATATGATAACAATATGCTGTATCTCATTCGTAGAAGATTTAAATATTGAATCTTTTCAACTTCTGAATAAATTTCGCTCATTCTCCTATTCTCGCCTTAGGGCACAATTCATCCTAATAAATAAATTTTTTAAAGTTTGCTAATTTTGATGCAATTGTTTTCAAATGTATTTTCCTTTCAAAGATTTTAATTTTATGGAATTTTGTAAAATAAAAATCATTGCTTTATCTTCAATAAAATGTTAACTATTGATCTACTCTGAAATCTGATTAATTTAACAAAATCTGTTATCATTTTGTTGAATAGAACATTTACCTAATAAATTATTGTAATTTATACCTTGTATTCGAATCACTGTCTTTTAAAATAAAAATTCTAAACATATATACATAATACATAAGGGCCGCGATTTCCAAAAAAACCTGTGAGATATGATT
Organism: Nanhermannia elegantula; assembly: GCA_034699485.1. Classification (NCBI taxonomy): domain Eukaryota; kingdom Metazoa; phylum Arthropoda; class Arachnida; order Sarcoptiformes; family Nanhermanniidae; genus Nanhermannia; species Nanhermannia elegantula. Next base: position 16,294 of record JAQGCH010001075.1, on the reverse strand, counting down.
ATGAACATTAAGGACGAGTTAGAGTGCAATTATAAACTCGAGCTGCCATCGAGTTGTAATAGAATGTACAGAGAGCTGCGTTATTATCGAAACTCAGTTCTGACACTTTGAATTCAGGATTGATTGAGATCTGAAAAAACAAGTTTCGCTTTGATTGTATTTGTAAAGAAATGATTAAAATAAATGTTCGCACCTTTAGTTGATAAACTCCGGGAGAAATATCTGTTATATCAATCCATTGACAGTCAACGTTATATAAATAAGTATCAACTAATAGTTTAAATAATAGTTTATAATTCAATTGAGTAAAAGACTGAATAGTCAGTGATGTGAGTAATCTCTTACCACAGCCAACACTAATTCCTTGGTCTCCATAGTTAGCACAGGCATACTTTGGCGTAACATCTCCTTTGCAATTGTTATCCTCCAAACAAAAGCTGGCTTTGTGTCCTTCAGCCACTCTTTTTCCTTCGCTATTGAGAATATCAAAATGTGCGAACACTTCCATACTATGATAATGTCGATGGCATGCATGCCAGTCCCAAATGTGTTTCGGCAAAAAAGGTCGAAAATCTGCAGTTCCGATGTTAGCTATGCGTGCAGTGAATCTTAATAGTCTTCTTTGTTCGTAAAGCCAGCCTTTGGAATAAATCAATTATTTTAACATTTATTTCAAAATGAATTTCAAATACCATATTCTTCTTTATTGATAGTGTAAGCAGAACTGGCCAAACAGTTCTCTTCCATAGCACACTGTAAAAACATTAATTGTCTGTCTTCTAAATAAGCAGAGGCTTCGATTTCTTTCTCGTCCGGAACCAGATCAGGAAGTTCTGAATCAATAATTGGTTTAAAATTTATCAAATTAGTTGAAAACTATGGCATAAACAAACCAGAAGTGCAAATAACCCCAGCAATGCTTTCTTCCCTGGACGGACAGTTAACAGACCCCAAGCTATTCATATTACAATCGGCCAAATTTTGTTCATAGCCTTTACAGCGAACTCCACTTAAGGTAACTGATAAGTTATGTCCCCCAAACGCAGAGCTTTGCACAGCATATTGGGCATATCCAAGTCCTAATTGCCTGCAGACAACCATAGCCTCTAAGAGACCCCATCCATCACCACAAATTAGTTTCCAACTATTTCCAACTTTCACCTCAACTCTACCCTCGAATTTATTTCTTCCACCACTCAGACGAATATTTATGTCTTCTTTGGAAAAAATCTTAGTGTTTGAAAAGAAAGAGATAAATATTGCTCACAAAAATCTAATTAGAATAAGAAATCAGTGATCATATATTTGCAAATATTTTACTCTTATTCTAGTGTTGGAAGTAGTGATGGGCGCATCATTGCTTAACTTGACAGCATTATGAGAATTGTTGGTTACACTATCAGTACTCACTGAATTAATACTGTGTGTATCGTTAAGTTTTACTTTGCATATGACTCCTGCGGCTTCATTAGTAGTGCAATCATGAAGTTTCCATCCGTCAAACTGGCAGCGATCCAATGAATGCTCGTTTCCATTACAGTATATATTATCCATCCATATTAGCTCTAATACAGTATATTATATGATTCAATTTTATTACAAATAAGAATCTAATAAATTACTGCCTTATGAATACATATATTTGTTAAAGAGAATATTCTAAAAATGGTTATCAGTTTTGTAGTCTTACTCCTTGCTCTTCCAAATTGTCCATTATTTGTGGCCATTAGAGCACCTAATGGGAAGCCAAGAGACTTACAAACAACATTAGCTTCTGTGATATCCCATTCGTCGTCACAGATAGAACCCCAACGACCCAAATGATAAATCTCAACATTTCCTTCAGAATTAGACTGTCCGCCAACTAATTTGACTGTTCCTTCAGGTATTCTGTGAGCCCTACGAACTCTGGACGGGGGACTTATGTAATACATACGTCTCCGTACAACAATTGCACTTTCACTTAATACCGATATTATTATAAGCAATAATGAAATTTTAGTGAAACCCATTTCGGCAAAAGCTAACTCTTCTTTAGGAACAAAAATTATTAAAACTTTTAACAATTGTAAAAAAGTATAATTCCAGTGTTAGGCATAGAATAACTGTTTACAAAAAGTTTATGAATTCTTATCTACCGCAAGAAAATGATTGAATTGATCCAAAAACCCCAAAACTTTCATTTATAGAACAAATCGAGTAAAACTATTTCAATACTCACTCCAGTGCCACACTTTTTCTGTGATCTGTCAATGTCTCGCATATATATATCCGTTAAGCTGATCGGCAAAGAAAAATACTAATTGTGCGGCAATAATCTGAGCTCATAAACACATGCAGAATATTTATTTTCATGTGATATGATTTTTAAATATGTCATAGAATAGCGCCCGTATGTCTCATAATAAAAAAGAAAGTCATTAGTTTGCGTATAATTGTCACAAAACTTCCTGTATTTTATTTTTAAAAATACAACTTTCAAGAACTTTTGTTGTTTATTGATTATTACATAACTTTAAAAGAATGTTTATATTAGTTGAAAGTGAAATGGTGCTAAAAATAGTTCATCGATACTATTAATCATACTTGACTTATATTTAATGCCTCATTTGCAACAACATCATAGAGTTAAAAAATGACATACTATTTGTATGTGGAACAGATTCTAGGGCTAAACTATTAGAGGCCATCTCATAAAACCGTTTTTCGTGAGTTCTCTCATGTTTCTTAAGATGATCTTTACGGCCAAATCTTTTGGTACACATAAGGCAAGAGTAAGGCCTGATTCCTGTGTGTATTCTTCGATGTCGTGTGAGCTCCTCATTCCTAGTAAATGATTTTCCGCAATCCGCATGATCACAAACAAACGGTCGTTCGCCTAAAATGTATTATTTGACTCACTCTATACACTAGTTTTTGACATTGACCTCAAATACTATTAAAAGAGTTTTAAAACTTAAATGAATGCTTACCCGTATGTGTTCTTATATGACCTTTTAGTTGGCCGTTATTGCTGAAAGCAATATGACAATGAGGACAATTGAATCGCTTCGGTCTCTGGCGCTTAAATTTATTATAATGTTTGCTATTACTTAAAGCACAAGTTTTCTCAACATTTGAAGTAATGCTTGACGAAGAAGAAGGCAAATGAAATTGAGGCGATATATAAGTTGAAATTTGATTTTTTGATTTTATAAAGCTATTGCTCTCATCTTTATTATGATAGTTCACTAAATGGAAACGTGATGAAGATGAACAATGGTTCGAAAGCTCGTTCTTGAACATCGGTGGCAAATAAAAATTTAGATATTGCTGTGAATTATAAATAAATGGCAAATACTGTTTATTTGTCACATCCAAACACTTGAAACAGGAGCTGACAGTGTAATTAACTGCTGTTTGATCATTAAGCCAGGGACGGAACAGTTTGGTAAACTCCATGACTATGACTCAATCAATAGACGGTTGCTTTACATTAAAACAAGTTAAATGTTTAATTGCACCAGATAAAAAGTGATTTTAAAGCAGTGAAGGTGCCAATGGGTGCGCCAACTGATACTAAAATACACTAATGACGGAAATAAAAGTTATTGGTTGTGCTGTATAGCCATCGCCAGGTAGTCCTTCACGGGTGTGAATTAAAAAATAGTTATAATACAGATACAGTTTGAGCCCACTAAATATGAAGTAAAGCCCAAATAAAGCCTTCCCAACTAGTAAGAGCGTTCGCATCTTTTGCTTATTGCTAGGAATTAGTATTGTATGTGATCTCTGCTCACACGCGCCACGAATAATAAATAAGCGTTTAAGCGCTTTGCATAACAGGAATGCAAAAATATTTCACTTCATTCACATTTAAACAAATGGTAATCTCGAAAATATATATATATATATATTCGCATTTCTATAATAAAATAAATATAAAAACGAAAGTTTTGAAGCCAAATGTTAGGCATATAATGCATATAATGCTATCAGTCTTGTCAAATCTAACACACGTTCCTCTCTGGTTGCTCTCTATTAGATTCAGTCATATTTTGTTTTGCAAACTATCCCACAGAGCCATTGCATAAATGAAATATTGCAAGTGCTAAAAGTGACATAACTTTTTGGGTGTATCAACACTTTGTATTTTGAGTTATTAGTTTGTTCGCACAAAACTACAGGTATTGGTACACAAGTTCACCAGAGAGCAGGGGGTCTTAGAGTGCCAGTCCTTTCACTTAATGTTTAGTAAAATTTTGGGGTAAACTAAACCGCAAACGCAACGAAAGCCCAATATATGGAATTCATAGCAATAATTTAAGTTTTTGTTGATTCAATTCACGCTTTCGTTAACTTATTGATTAAGGGCTATCAGTTGGGGTTAGAGTCGCGATTCCTTTCAAAATGAACTGATGAGTGGGTGGTCTCACTTGCTCTTGTCAAATATAATTTTCATTCTCTAAAATATTTATAGAATTTCTTACTCTTTTGAGAAACGCCTCAAAATGTGATCTATTACTCAGTCATCAAGGCTTTAAAGAAGGCGTGAAATGATTAGTCAAACATAAGGCATAACATTATTAGAGTTGTATAATTTTGAAAACAAAAAACCGCAAACTCTAACCATCCTTCAAGACTTGATCCGAAAGGTTGATATTTTGCTATGAGCGGTAGTCAAATAAGATCTTCAGCAAAATTTATTTAATAATTTACGTTAATTTACAAAATGACATAATTTGTTGAAAACAATATAAACGGTATTATTTTGCAACTGAATCTCGATGAGCACGGACTCAGTGAACGCCATTCAGTGTTTCCAACAATTGAATGTCTGACAGGTTATATCCGATTATGACTTAAAAAGAAGTATTATTCGGTCTTTCTTTTGTTGCAGTTAATAATCCAAAGGTTAACTTACAGTCAGGCACAGGTCGTGCCCAAAACAAAAACAGGTAACACTTCTATCGCACGAATAACATCGAAATAAGGCAACGAACGAAACAAGACTTTAATAATTGGCAGATTGAGAATGAAGTTCTCGATTAGATTTATAACTGTATTTCATTGACAACTATATTGATAGTTAGCTTCAAATGTGCAGATCTACTAACCATTAAGGAAGAGATTCCTGAGGTTTGATTATAAGCTAATGTTTATCCTCAGGGAAAAGCATTTTTTATGTTAGAATAACTCTATTTAACTAAAAAAGTGGGTTTGAAACTAATCTTATATAATAGCGCACGCATTGAATAAATAAAGAAATAAAAAAAAAGTAATTTTGTGTAAAATTGTTACTACTATTTAATAATAAAGTATTGAATTTGCAATATATTCGGTCAAAACTTAGTTCGAACAAAGAATATATTTAAGAATAACTTATGAAGTCTACATATAACTACTTAAACATTTAATCAATTATTTACTAAACTTATGTTTAAAATAAACTGTTTTCCGTGATTCAGAACTTTAAGGAATGAACAAATCAAGGCATATGAGATGTGAGTAAAGGTATAATTAATATGATAGAGCTTTTGAGTTCTATTCAGTTTTTATCTTCTTTTTCTTTTTTGTCCCGTTCTTGTTGTTCAGTACTAGAAGATTCACTACTAGAGGATTCACTACTAGAAGATGATGAGGAAGAAGATTCTCGTTCGGACGCCATCTAAGAATATAATTAGCATTAATAGAAATATAGATATAATAGCTGAAGATTAATGATTGGAAATACCTTTTTATAGGCCATTTCGAAGAGTTTGAGTGACGCCTGTTGTAACTCATTAGTAGTTTCTCTAACTTTTTCAGGGGTTTCATTGTCTTTATTGGCCAACACTTCTCTAACTTTAGTTATTTTTTCTTTGAGCTTTTGACACTCTTCTGCAGGCAACTGATCCTTATACTCATCCATTTTGGTTTCGGTGTCGTGAATGATTCCCTCCGCTTGATTGACAGCCTCCACTATTTCTTTCCTTTGTTTGTCCTCCTGCGCGAACTTTTCTGCGTTTCTTATCATGTTTTCGATATCATCTTTGCTGAGACCACCAGAAGATTGAATCACTATTTGTTGTTCTTTACCGGTTCCCTTATCTCGTGCCGAGACGTGTACAATACCATTGGCGTCAATATCGAAAGTCACTTCTATCTGAGGTATACCTCTGGGAGCGGGTGGTATCCCAATTAAAGAGAATTGTCCTAAAATTTTATTATCGGCTGCCATTTCTCTCTCTCCCTGACATACTTTGATCTCAACCTGTGTTTGTCCGTCGGCTGCAGTCGAGAAGACCTGACTCTTCTTTGTCGGGATTGTTGTGTTTCTATTAATCAATTTCGTGAAAACTCCGCCCAATGTTTCGATTCCGAGTGAAAGTGGTGTCACATCAAGTAAAAGAATTTCAGTGACATTTCCCGAAAGGACTCCGCCCTGAACTGCTGCACCCACTGCTACCGCTTCGTCCGGATTAACTGACTTACTCGGCGCCCGACCAAAGATTTCTTGTACCACTTCCTGTACTTTTGGCATTCGAGTCATACCGCCCACTAAAATGACTTCTTGTATTTCAGACTTTTGGACCTCAGCGTCAGAGATGGCTCTCTTGCAGGGATCTATCGTTCTCTTTATCAAATCGGCCACAAGTGATTCAAACTTAGAGCGTGACAGTTTCAGGTTCATGTGTTTCGGTCCGCCCGCATCCATTGTAAGATACGGTAAATTAATATCCGTTTGAACCGCAGACGACAATTCTATTTTTGCCTTTTCTGCCGCCTCTTTGAGTCTCTGCATTGCCATCACGTCTTTGGTCACATCCAAGCCCTGATCTCTTTTAAACTCTTTCGCTAAGAAGTTGACTAAAGCGTTGTCAAAGTCTTCTCCGCCTAAGAAAGTGTCGCCATTTGTTGACTTCACTTCAAAAACTCCTTTTTGTATTTCCAGAATCGAGACATCGAATGTTCCGCCGCCTAAGTCATAGACAGCAATCACTTTATCTTCAGTCTTATCCATACCATAAGCAATGGCAGCAGCGGTGGGCTCATTGATCACTCTCAACACGTTGAGGCCCGATATCTGTCCGGCGTCTTTCGTGGCCTGTCTTTGGGAGTCATTGAAATATGCGGGGACTGTGATCACTGCGTTCTTCACCGACTGGTTCAGATACGCCTCAGCCGTCTCTTTCATTTTGGTCAACACGAAAGCGCCGACCTGTGAGGGACTGTACAGCTTTCCGTGCGCTTCAACCCATGCGTCGCCGTTCGAAGACTTCACGATCTTATACGAAACGATTTTCTTGTCTTTTTGTACGTTTTTATCATCAAAACGTCTGCCAATCAATCGTTTTGTCGCGTAGAAAGTGTTGGCAGCGTTGGTGACCGCCTGTCTCTTAGCCGGCATTCCCACCAGTCGTTCTCCGTCTGCAGTGAACGCCACCACTGATGGTGTGGTTCGCGAGCCCTCAGCGTTCTCAATCACTTTGGGTGTCTTGCCTTCCATTACAGCGACGCACGAATTAGTTGTTCCCAAATCGATGCCAATCACCACTCCTTTCACTGTTTCTGATTTGTATCGCTTTAATTGATATTCATTTCTATTGTATTTGTTTATCAATGAGCCCTAAAAAGCAATTAAATCATTAAAATTATAATAAATTAATAAACAAATGCATTAATGAATGAATACCTGAATGTTATTAAGTCTCAAATGAGATAAACGCCGAATCGTCGAAATCTTATTAATATATCCGTTAGTTTTCAAAGTGTTCCCTAAACGACACGAAATACCCATTAAGTTGTTCAACATTTTCGTCACAATTATTATTATTTATTAATTTAATGTAAAATTTAAGTCAAATTGCAATTCAATAAATTGCGCACAAAATTAAATAAAGATTTAATTGAATTGAACCAAAAGATGATGCAATGGATGGAATCTCAAGAGACAGGTATTGAAACGCATTGAAAGCACACTTTTATCATAACATGTGTTTAAAGCTCTTATAGAGCAATCAATTGCTATTGATATCAGTCCTTTCAATAAATAACGTCAACGAATACATATATTTTTCAATTAGAATTCAATTCTATTTCTCATATTTTCAAATGTTTTCATTCAATTCAATTGAGACATAATTTATGCAAATTTATAGACTTTTAATACGAAAGCATTGCTTTTGAAAACATGTTTGACTTTAAATATTGAAAATAAAATTTATTAAAATATTATTAATTAAAAGAAATAATAAAATTAGTGAACAATGAGTTGTCTCACATTCGAAGGCAGTAATTGTTTTCGTCAGCGATTAGTTCTTTCAATACTGACCGGAAAGTCATTAATAATTACAAAGATTCGGGAGAAAGACATAGATTCGGGTCTTAATGAATATGAAATCAATTTATTAAAACTGATCGAAAAGGTGACGAACGGTTCCAATATATATATCGACGAAACGGGAACTCAACTAAAATTCAAACCGGGATTACTATACGGCTCACAAATCGATCACAACTGTGGTCTCCAAAGAAGTATCGCTTACTTTCTTGAAGTGTTACTAATGTTGAGCCCGTTCTGCAAACACCCGATTGAGGCCACGCTTACGGGCCTTACAAACGATCGAATCGACGCATCTGTTGATTCACTCAAACACTCATCGCTTTCAGTAATAAAGCGATTCATAGGCGCCGTCGATGACAACGAACTCGAAATTAAAGTAATTTCTCGAGGATTGCGACCGAACGGCGGCGGATGTGTGACATTGAAGTGTCCGATAAGACGTGTCTTAAGACCACTTCAATTACTAGAATCAGGAAAAGTGAAGCGCATTCGTGGCGTTGCGTTCGCGGCACGAGTATCGCCACAAATGGCCAACAGAATGGTTGATATCTCGAAAGGAATTCTATTGAAATATATTCCAGACATTTATATATATACCGATCATTTAAAGGGTAAAAATAGTGGTAAATCTCCCGGTTTTGGTCTGTCATTAGTCGCAGAAACAACTAATGGAGTCTTCTATACCGGCGAAGCCGTCTCTAATCCTTCCGGTTCTGGAAATGATCTATCAGTTCCAGAAGATATCGCTAAAGAGGCGACACATTCACTATTGAATGATATATATCGCGGCGGATCTGTTGACACTTTGAATCAGGGATTGGCCGCTCTTTTCATGGCTTTCGGTCCAAGAGATCTCTCTAAAGTAGAATTCGGACCTTTAAGTCCTTATTCAATACAACTTTTAAGACATATAAAAGAATTTCTTGAGTTGACCTTCAAATTAGAAACTTCTCAAACAAAAACTGACACCAATAGTGATGATATTGAAAATGAATATAAGACGGGATCTAAGAAAATAATAGCGACGTGTATTGGCATCGGTTTTACTAATTTAAGTAAAACTGTTTCATAATATTTTTTTAACTATTAGTATATCGCGAGTTTTGTAAAGTCATTTTCATCCTTTTAAATAACAATATGATAAATAATAAATAAATTTGATTAAATCTCATATTTTGTTTTATAGAATTATTTTTTCTATTTAATAAGTTATAACTAAGTTTAATAGTAATAACTAGTGTTGTATCAGTTCCTGGAACTGGAACTCAAATGAAATTTTGGAACTAATACAACAGTATTAATAACTTATTAATACTGAACATCATCGGTCCGTTCACAAGACCGACAATTGAAATAACATTACCGCAAACTTTTTCATTTTTCTCGTATTTTAAGTAGAATTTAAGTAAAATTAGACTCAATTTATATGTAAATTAGACCGAGGAATCCGAATATGAAAGATTTTTGTCCAAAAAATTAGTTTTTGTGATTTTGATTTTTCAAAAATTTAATTTTTAAAATTTAATTTATAAGTTTTAAAATTTAGTTTTAATCGAATTGTCTTTTCATTGCTAGTAATTTACATTTTAAAAAAATTTTAACAAAATTATTAGAATTAAAAGTTTAAAACATGTTTTCTGAATAAAGATTTTAATTTAAAGCAATATCAAAATGAGTACTTATATTAATACATTTGAATAATTAATTAATTGTTTTGCATTAATTTTGAATGTGAGCCAAAGCATTGCACGAGTGAACAAATCGACTCAAAATGACATGACAACTAACTTTTCAAAACAAATCTAAGAGTCATATCACTTATAAAGTAAATTAATCTCAGATTTAATTTCGATTAAAGACATTCTTTTAAAAATGGGTTCAATAAGAAGAAGACGAAAATCTTCCGCTTCTTCTGATGATTCGGTTACTAACAAACCATTGATGGATAACAAGCCTCAAGTCGCTTACGCCAAGAGGAAAAAAGCTGAGAGACCTGTTATTATAGGATTTCAGGCAATAATTTTGAAATAAATTAAAATATGAAATTGAATTAAAATCAAATTTCAGGTGTTTTGTGCAGTTTTATCAATTTTTGCGATTTATTACACTTATTATCATTTCGATCACTTTCACTATCATTTGACGCATTTCTATGCGTCCCAATGGGATGACCACAACGCTCAGCATGTTTTGGCACATAAGCTACTCAAAGAGAGAACCAACACAACCGGTGCCTTTCATTGGTTCCGTCAGTCGGCCATTAAAGGTCACCCGCATTCTGCCTATAACTTAGCGGCCGGACATTTGAGTGGCTATAAAACGGATGTTCAAAAAGGTTTGAAAAGTTCAAAAAATAATCAATTAATTGATTTGTTATTACAGGTGAAGTGAGAAAGTTATTGAAGTTCGCGGCACGAAATGGTGTGGAAGAAGCAAAACAATTACTTAAAGATTTATGTAAAGAAAAACCCAAATATTGTGATTTGTGATTACGTTGTTCTTAAGTTCAATTAATTATAGAAAAGTTAATTAAACTGATTCATTGATTTTGCGTTCACTATGAATAAGTTGAATAAATAGATCAGTACTTTAAAGAAAATTTAAATAAAATTAAATTGTTTTTTAGCAAAATTCTAAATAAAAGCAAAGTTAAAATATAAATTTAATTGAAAGTAAGAATTATGGGATAGACTTTTGTGGTTTGAAAACTATTTTGTCACTTATTCATAACATTTTGAGGCTTTATATCTCATTTTTAAAGTAATATCTCGTTTATGATTATTTTCATAAAACAATTAAAAATAAAACTTAAAAATTAATAACTATTTCACAAAACTGCGAATAAACTAAATTTTATTAAATTAAATATAGAAATAGCAAAGATTTTGATTGAGTACTGAATAGAGAGAAAAATACGAGTAAATTCAAAAATAAGAAAATTGTAGTATTATTCCAGGTCTGAGTCTTCCAATGACGAATTCCAATACTTTTCATTGATTTGCAAATTTTCTGGACATTCAAATGAACTCAAATCAATGTTTGGATATTTTTCTTGATCGCTATTCTTAGAGAATCAATAGTTGAATGCGATTTTTATGATTTTTTTGAGCCAAACTAACAAACGAATCAACAGATTTTGTTGTAATATTTGGCAGACAATAAACCAGATTTAGTGTTCGTATCTCAGGACAGGATTTGACGATTTGACGACTTGACAAACACCACAATCTGTTATCACATTATTGTGTGAAACAATTGAATTCAAACGAATATTTCGTAATTTTTCTAATTTTGACAATGAATTCAACAATTGGTCACTCAGTTTGAGTTCAGTTTTGATGACAATTGTTTCCGAATTGGGGACAATTTATGAGATATTATTAAAGAATGTATCACTCAATTCTTGATAAGCAATTTCTAAGTGCTTCAAACGGTTGCACTTTTTGAAGCATTCAATACTGCCTTCGAGTCCTTTGATTTGTTTATTAAACTTTAATCTCAATCTTTCTAATGAAGAAAACTCTCCGAATGCAGAAAACAATTTGTTTGTGACGATAGAGACTCAATTGGGTTCTAATAACTGAGTGAGGATCGAAAGTTTCAAACAAAGCTCTTTAAGTTTAGAAAGACTTTTAGGCATTTGTTTTATGCCATTATCAATAGTTTCAAAATTTTGATGTAATGGCAACATAAGTATGTTGATGTCCAGTGATCTTAATTGCGTTAAATGACAAATAAGGTTGAGATGAGCGCAACATTCAGAGCGAGTGGGATATAAAGTCCAATTTATGGTCAAGTTTTTCAAACTATTTGAATACTTGTTTACCAGTACTTTCAGTAGAGATGGTCAATACCAGAGCTCTGCAATGGATTGGAGTTTTGGCAAATACTGTGGGTCTTCGATAATAGTCGGTTGACCCCAACCACTGATTAATACACAGACTTTTATTACATTAATGCAATACTTGAGGAAGTTTTCGATGTATTTATTTTCCCGGAAGAAGTTATTCTCGAATTTTTTGCCAAAAATACCAAATATTTGAGACAATGGTCATATTTTTTGCCGAATTCGACGATACCATTGTCCTCAAAACCTGTTATTCTGAAGAACAAAAATTCCAAATAAGGACAGTTCGATCCGATCAGCTCAAGGTCTTGGCCATCGATAAAGCTTTCGAATGAATTTACACTTCTTTAGAACCAATTCAAACGCCTCTTTATTAATAGCTTTGAGACCATCGCGAGAGATGTGTTCTCAGCGATGACTTCAATATCTATTAATAACTCTTTTAAATTATTACGGAATGCATTCTTGTGGTCATATTGTTATAATCCTAAACTTTCTACTCATGAAATTACCATAATTTGCAATGAATATTGGACTAAAATTATAAGCGAACCAATTGTTAGTACAGGCGAACACATTTATAGTGAAAATTAAAAGATCTTTATTTTGACTAAGCTTTAATTCGCGCTTATAATTACCTAATCTTAACTTAACATTTATTTAACTTTTATAGAATATATTTGATTACAACGATGTATTTCAATTCAATCGTTAATATAAACGTGTTTTCTATACATTTAATACTATTGTATTAAAACTTTCAAATCCAAACCAACTTTCAAATCCGTTTTCTTAAAATAATCAAAACCTCTTTTAAACCACTTGTTTATTAGTAAAATTTGATCTGCACTGAATCGAAGACTTAAGCAGCAAAGCCTTAAAATGCGAACCGCTATTCAATAGTTAATGTATTAAATTTATATAAATTAATTTTCTCAATAAATGTTTAAATAATACTCTCAAATCTCTATTTATTGATAAGTTTATATAAATTTATTATAAGTTTGTATACATTTTCTAAATATATTAAATCAATAATAATTAGTAATAATTTTAGTAAATCTCCAAAAATTAAAAGCAAATAATAATATATTATTAGATTCAACTATTGGTCGCATTATTAGAAATGAGTTGCTTTAGTTTTTTCACAACAGTATCGGATTTATTTTTTTTGTCCCTTTCATTCTTCGTAAGCGAAGAGAAAATAGTTTTCTTCTTTTCCGCTTCACGTAATTTTTCCAAAAGAGTAAGAGCTGTTTGTGGGTTAACTCTTAGATATTTAGAATCTTGTTTACCATAATCAGCAAAATAAGTAGACCACGAATCTGCTTCAGTGAACAGATCCATGAGTTGCCTCAACTCAGTAAAACAGAGCTGAAGTGATCCTTCTTCAAACTCCTTCACGGGTTCAGAGCTGGCGAACAGTTCACATTGGATTAGATCTAAATTGAATTGTTGTAAAACACCCCACGATATGCACTTCACTTCTTCATCCATTAGAAAGTTTAGAAGTGAAGAAGCGATGTGTTTACAGGCAGACAGACATGCAGTTTGTGCTACTTTTAGAGGCAAATTAGTGAATGCCTCGAAAGTACTCGTAAGAAATGCAATCAAGTCTGATATGTAAGAGGAGGCCATTCCCGGCGACTCCACTAACATCCAGTCATAATTGGCTAACTCGAGAAATTCATCGATCTTTTGGTTCAATTGTATGTAAATATGAGATTCGGCGTCAGCTCTCGCGTCCTTAAACATGGACCGGCCCTGAAGTCGGGCCAAATGTGTTGAATCAATAGCTGTGGGGGTGATTCCGTTGGGAGACAACACACTTACAAGTGATGAGGCGTTTATTGTTTTGGAAATAAAGTCTTCCAAATAAATAGAGGCGTCTTCTAAATAGTTAGTATTGATTGTGATTTGTATTAACTGTAATAAACCTAAATTGGGTTTCTTTATAAGACTAGACAGACATTCACTCAGAGTTCTGGTCAGCAATAAATTAGTCGACTTTCTAACCATATCTTCAATTTCAGTTTGACTTAAATTCAAATCCTGTGAAAATTTGAGACAGGCGTAGATGTATTGCTTCACTTCTTTGTAAATTTTTGGCACAAATGATGAAAATGGAAACTTCTTTGGAAACTCTCCGTTAGCGCTCGTAATGACCTCACTGTCATAGAAAGGAAACTCATTGTTCACCTCATTATATTCGGTTTGATTGTTGACTTGCATGGGATGGTAATTGTCTGCTTCGAAAATAGTTTTAAACACTGAGACCCACTGTTTCATAAGAATCTCATTGTATTGGTCGCGCATTTCTACTAATAAATTAAGAAGTAGTCCAACATTATAGCCATAGCTTTGAAGTGTATAACTGAATAACATAATTAATCGCTTTATTTTAAGCATCAGATTAGCGTCAGTACAATATGAGGAATGAGTTCTAATCGAAGCGATCATTGTCTGCAAAGCGTTTTCCCAAACCTCAGCCAAATAGGGTTTAGTGACGAGTCCTGTCGAAGTGTTCATAATATGGTCTTCGATGACAAAAAAGCCGACGACTCCGCAAAAGTAGTTTTTATAGCCATCAATGGCTTCGTGCATATTAATAGGCGACTGAAGTGCAAGCTTTGCCTGTTGTAGGCGTTGTTGTCTATAATAGGTTTCGAACTGTTCGCGAGCGCCTAAACAGCCAAATATATGTAGACATCGATAAACTGGAGAAAAGTCAACCAAATCAGTAGCACTCAGTTCCTCTTCGCTGCCATTATTAGCGTCCGATTCTGTATTTCCAGATTCAATTTCATCGGATTCATTGCCAAATGGATTGGGAGGCGGAGGAGCCTTACGTTTCTTAGGCTTTATATTATGCTTTTTATTATTATTATTAGTGCTATTTGAGTGGCTATTACTATAACTATTATTAGTTAAGTGAGTGTTAGTATTACTCGTATTACTTGTATTATTAGTGGTATTAATTGAATTATTGGACAACAAGACAATAGAGTCGTCAACATTTTGCTGATGTGCTGCGTTTCTCATTGCTATTTCTCCTATTTTTATCGATAATTTCCTAATTATTTCGAGAAAGTCTTTCAGGTCTATCATTGACGCCGATTTGATCTGATCTCTCATTTGTGGTATTTTTGTGCACATGCTTTGTGCGAATCTATACTTTGAGACTCTGGGCAGAAACGTGTGTTCCAACTGTTCCAATGTCTTCAGCGCCGGATAATAACGCTTTTCCTCCATTTGCAGAACTAGTTTTGCGTACATTTCGAGAACAGGCAGACATTGCTGTAAGTGTTCGATCGCTGTCTCAGTATTACAGACAACTCTTCTGTATTTAATTAATTCTTCGGCTTTTCTCTGAACGTTTTCACTGGACTTTTGCAGTTCATTATTGATGGAAACGATTTCAGAGTTCAAAAGCTTGGCCTGAGGTCTGACTTGAAGTAATTCGTGAATACAGTCAACAAACCCCTGATAATGACAGTTACACATCCTCTCTATGTCTTTGTCGTGATTTTTAATCCTTGCGTCCAATTTGCACATAAACTTCTCGTGTTCGTCGCCATCGTATATGGCTCTGTACGGGTGTTAAAGACATATATTAGACATATATTAGACATATATTAGACATATTTTAGACATAAATTAGACATTATATTAGACATTAATCAAAACATTACAATAATTGTGTCACTACTTATAGCAAAACTATCTCTAATATAAACTATTATTTAATCACTGACTGACTGACAATCATATGAATCAATCATTTATGTAATCAAAGGTCAGACCTGAGAACCAGAGCCACTGTATTAGTGTCTGAAGACTCGAGTTCGATGAGGAGGTGGTCATACTTCTGGTCATTGCTTTCGTTTAATTTATTTTTATTATCTGTTAAACTCATTCTTCACTATAATTCATATAATTATTAATAACTATTAATAATTATTAATTAGCTCTCAATTAAAACAATTATTAAGACGAAAACTATTTTCTTATCAATTGTTTACGTTTTGAGATTTAATTTATCCTTAATTTAAGTTTAATATAAATTACGTCTTGAATTCCATTCAGAAAACAAATCCCTATTTGTATTGATTTGTATTCAACGAAATTGTTTAATATAAAAC
>JAQGCH010001074.1:0-17610 GCA_034699485.1 Nanhermannia elegantula | reverse complement strand
TTAATGTTAGATTAATGTTAGATTAATGTTAGATTAATGTTAGATTAATGTTAGATTAATGTTAGATTAATGTTGCTTGGAATAACAAATTTAAATACACTTCAAGTCAAATCCAATTTCGAGTTTCATATTATTGTAAGAAATTAAAACTTCAAATTATAGAATGGATTTGTGTGTGTATATATATATACTGTGATTAGAATTAATATTTTAAAAACTTTTTAATAAGTTTTATACTGTACAGAATATGCGTCAAACATTTAGTGAAAACTAATTAAATGAATAGAATTAATAGAATTAAGTTTTCTTATTCTGCGTAACATTAACCTAACATTAACCTAACATTAACCTAACATTAATCTACGGTGAGTCGTGGACTTGACGACGCCAACACATGAAGCGTTTATATTCTCTTAACATTTAATTATTGGATATATTCGTTGCCCTTTTAGTGCACATTTTAAGAAAAACGCTTAATATATAACTGATACTGAATATTGACGCATCACATATGAAAACGAGAGTTTATGTCAACAAAAGGCTCACTTCAATTACTGTAAGTTATAAACCTTTAAAGTGTATATCATTTGTAATAAAACTCTTTCATATCATTTGAAGTAACGGTTGCAGTGGTGTGCAGTAATCATTACATAATTAGAACCATAAGAACAACAGCTCAAGACATGTCTGACAAACCTTAGTATCTCTTTCATCCTTAGGCCTGGAGTTGACCTCTTTGTCGAACGCATTCAAACACTTCTCTGTGAGTTGAGGTGAGACAGATAGAAAACAAGCGGTTCCACCGACTGCTTGACCAATACTATTGACAGAGTTCTTGATGTTATCCCAAGTGGACTGACTCTCACTTAACTCTATTATTATATAACTGTTTAATACTATCAATAAAAATGATTTCATTTTAATATTATCTGTAAAATAATAAAATTGAGAATATTTTACAAAATATCAATTATTATTATTGTTAGTAATAATTATTACTGAAAACAGAAATGAAAGTCAATGCAAATGGCATTGAATGGCATTGAAATAGAGTTTCATAAATGTTTGGATCAATGCTGAGACCAATGAGACGACTCGTGACGTGATTTCCTTCAGAACGCTCACAACCAAAACACATAAAACTTCATTCAAACTCTTATGAAACACAATGATCTCATCAGTGTTTGTGTACAATAGAAAGGCATTAGAGAATGCCTTTCTTTAAACATGAGTTAAGCCTTTTGTGAAAAGTCTTACAAAGTTTTTATTAAATTGAAGGCAAAAGTTTTGAATAAATTATGAGAAGAATTATTATGATTTGCATTAAAACATAATATTATTCTGCAATAATTGTGGGCATTTTTATGATTCTTAGAGTTATTCTGTTTGCAAATTATAGAATAAAATTATGATTAAAGTTGAGATGAGATCCCACTCAAGCAACTGACTGGTGCAGCAGTTCTGGTACTAAAATTGATAAAATTGTAAGACTTTATACAATCATTTGAAAGTTATGCTCTCATGGGTGGCAGTGGTAGTGGTAGTGGTGATGAATCCACTGATGATCACATCACTGATGATTAGATGCATGAGTTTAATAAGAAATACTGTAAAACCATTTTATATTATGAAAACTTCCCTTTTGTTCGTATAGTGTTTCATAACATTTGTATAAATAATACAATAAATATTTGATTTCATTTTAATTAATGTCTAATTATTTATAAATAATATAAATAATGAGTGAATCAGAATCTGAGTCTCAGTTATTATCACATATGGAGTCAGTTCTCGAGCAATACTTCCATTTGATGTCTTTATTCAATTGGGAAAAAGCAAAAGAATTGGTGGAAAAGGAAAGGGATTCTCAACGACAACAACAGAATCAGAGCTCAATTCTCTCCTCAATGATGACAGCTTTGGCTCAATTGTCTTTGGCCGACAAGAACTACATTCACTACAATTTCTTAACACCAAAAGCATTCCTACGAAAAGATGTGTCAGTATTTCAATGATTACATACATTACGTATTAATATATTTTATAATAAATAAATGAATTTTAATTTGAATTAAAGAGTGAAAGGAATGTATGAAACGCTTCGCAATGAATTCGAGCGATTGGAAGGCAGAGCAACTCATGTGATCAGTGCTTCGCAGCCTTCACAACACACCACTCCATGTCATGGCTCACAGTCTGTGATGACGAGTATGTCATCGCCAACAACGCCATTGAGTGTCTGTTCCTCGTCAGCCACCAGTTCCAGTATATTAGCGATAGCTTCGGCTCTAATCTCTCCCTCAACTCATGGATTGGTTGGCAATCAATCGGTTCCAAACTCTCCAACAAAAGCCACTTTTGAAGTAATGGATCGGTTGGCGGCACATATTTGTGGACAACTTCTTCATTACGTTCGGGCGCGCATAGAAATGATGGAAATATATGAAAAAATTACAGTCATTTCAAGTCAAAAGTTCTGCACATTCGAGGAGTGCATCAAAAGCTTACAACAAATCATTAAATTAAACCAAAAACACTTTCATCACCCGATCCTTTCATCGATTAAAACGGGTTTCAATTTTGAATGCGATATATTATTGGCGTTATTGCGCGCACAGACGGATATACAGAACTGGAAATTTCTAAACAGTTTGTTTAGTCTACAGGAGTCTCACACGAAGTTGAGTTCTTGGGCTGCAATGGCTCTCAATCGAGAATCACCGCAACGAAAATCATCGCTACTTCGAGTGCCAACTATTCCGCCTCTTTATCAATGGTTATGTAAAGTGAAGTCAAATCTAATATCAAAATATAGTTTATATTTCAGTCATATTCTAAGCAAACAAATGCCAAACAATTCAGTAATCGATATGAAGTCTGTTTGTGCCAAACAGTCTATTGATTACATACAGAAAATAATCACTTTTCAGCGCAAAACTGACGCCCAATTCATCTCAATTATATTCGACACTCACGGAGTCGATGATTATAAAGGTTTTGGATATCATTCTCCGTATAAGGATTTTGAATCCCCAAAAGGTATTGATTCGTTTCCAGTAATATACAGCTATCCGTCAGAAATGCCTAAAAACCATTTGCCAACACTTATTATGATTATGAATAATAAATGTAAAGAATTGAATGGAACTGATTCTGTTATATCACTGTTTGACACTCAAGTGAATACCACTTATTTTCTATTAAGACCTGACCCAAAAATGACTTTAATTGTGATTTTTGAGTCGAAAAAGTCTGAAAAAGATAGTTATGTATTGAATTTTTTACAAGAAATTTGTTCACAACTAAAAGGGAATAAAGTATTCGCGAGTTTAAAACCTGGAGTCAAATAAATAGGTAAACGCTATTCATTTTTAAGTTTATTTTTAATTAATAAGAAATATTTTTAAGAAAAACTTTATTAAATGTAATATAAAAATCTTGAAAAATTCCTGAGAAAATGTTGAAATTAAATGATGAAAAATTGGCGCTTATTTAATATGACTGTATATTAAGGTATAAATAATATATTTGGCACATAAGCAGTGTTCTAACAATTTTCATGTAAAGCTACGAATATAAGTGTCCAGAGATTTAACTGCATTTTGTACATTATCACTGTCTTCCTTATCATTGTCTTTATCATCATATTGTAATACATTTCCGAAGATAGTATCGGCAGTAATACCACTACAATCCCAAACACAGATCTTTCCATCATAAGAGCCGGTAAACATGCGTCCGGGCGCCACCTTTTCATTGGACAAATATTGATATAAAGTTAATAATTATGCGGTATTAACAAAATGCTAATAAACTTATTAAATGAATTGTATATAAAAGACTTACTTTAAGAGCAGAGATGGCATTTTTATGGGCCAAACAGGTTCTCTTTAGACAACCAGAATTAGAATCATAGAGTCTGGCGCTATAATCACTGCCACCCGTATATACTAAACATTAGGATCAAAATCAATGCAATTAATAATTGAGTAAATAAAAAAAGGGTTGAAAGCCATACATATTCCGTCATAATATTGAACACAAGTAACAGCACTGGCATTTCTCCAATAAATTCGAGTGCATTCTCCGTACTCCATAGCCCAGGCTCTGGCCGTATGGTCAGCACTGCCTGAATATAGAATTCTATTGTGCGCCAAAAGGCAGAGAACAGTTCCCTCGTGTCCTTTGAGGTCTCGTATGAGATCACCAGTAATAGGATCCCAGCATTTGATGACATAATCAGCCCCTGCAGTGTATATATTGCGCTTATTATGTGGGTCGACAGCCACGCAATTGACAGGACCGGTGTGACCGCTCAACACTTTGCGACATTCGCCTGTTAGCAGAGACCAGGTTCGAGCCGTGCCATCAGTAGATGTGGTCACTATTAGGTCCAACTCATGTATGTCACCATTTTCTGACAGTTGTTCGTCGGCTGCAATCATTGCCACTTGAGTTACACCCTTCTTATGTCCCTTACATTACAGTAAATGACAACTTATAAATCTGTAATAAATAGCTTTAATGGTTGACTAATAAATACCTCTAATATTTGAAGACAACTGTCATTATTGTTATAAATAGACCAAACTCTTGCTGTGTTATCGTAAGAAGTGGACAAAATGAACTTTCCTTCACATATAACATGATTTACAATTGATTTGTGTCCCAAAAAAGTTGCTAAACATTGTGCGCTCTCAATAGTCCAGACGCGTATCGTATTATCGGCAGAACCGGTAACCACCAAATGCTTATGAACTGCACAGCATGTTATATAACTCTATTTTATACATAAGAATTGATATAATTTTATAAATACAGTAATTAAAAGTATAATAAATTTATTTATTACTCAAAGAGATTCTAAAGAATTTATATTAAAAGTGAAGTTTAAAATTAAAAATAATTATAATAATTGAACTAAAAAAACATTAATATAACTACTGTACTGACAATTGCTTGTTTGCAAATTTTCTATTAGTTATAAAATTGCTAATAATGCTTACATTATGGCCTGTAAGTATACCAATGCATTCGCATGGGTTTGATAATGTACTCCAAAGTCTAGCGATCGAATCTTCACCACCAGTCACCAGAAGAGATCTGTCTTCACTTATATCAATACAATTAACTCCTAATTTATGATCGTCTATAGTCTGTAAAAGAAAGGGTGGCTTTTCATCACTATTAAAGTTTTTAATGATCGTACAGGTCTTTGAAGGCACACAACCCATTACAACCCATTTGAACGCTTATTAGTCACATATCATTATTGTTAGATTTATATAAAGTACACTACTGTACAGATAACTCGCAAGTCTTCAAACATTTTTACTATGATTTCATTAATAAATACTATACCTGTATAAGAGTTACTACTGTAGGCCTGCAATAGGCTAATGATCTTTTGGCATCTTTTTGTTTACTTTTTCAGTGATCTCCATAGAGATTATTGAGTGACAATGGGTTTAGAAAAGCTTACCATCGCTTTCTCATAGATACTAATTGTTCGCTTCACTCAAATTCACGGAATTACACATTTAATTGAAATTAGGAATTAGTTATAAACGAGAAATTCTTTTGAATTGCAAAACTTGAATTGATTTACATAATCAAAATGAATCATTTAATTCATTTCGATTGTAGTATACTTTTCACAACAATTATAATTATAATAATGTTTTGTATATTTATCACATAATTAGGGTTTGCGCTTCCGTTTTGTAAACTGTTTAACGCCTATATTATTGGGTCATTGAGTCCATTGAGTCATTCAAATGTTTATTATATAACTTATTGATTGCATAGAATATGATTATATGATTTACAATATAAATCAAAGAACAAATTCTTTAAATAACTTATAAATTGCTTTAAACTTAGTGTTGGTTTACATAAAAAAAACTAATCTTTCTTTCTATCATTATTAGAGGTGAAAATTTTGTTACAAATAATAAACTAAAATGAATTCAAATATAATACTAAAATAAATGAACAAATGAATAAAAATGTAATCATAAATAACATAATAAATAATTAAAAAAGACTTAATTAAAATTTTCCATAAGTTAAATAAACTGATTGCAAATCCAATGAATCCTGTGATTGACTAATATTTTTATCATTCGATTTCTATATAAATGACAAAATCAATATAAAAATTGTTAGAAAAGTTCAAAAACAAATGAAACAAATGAAACAATTGAAAGCAAATGAATACCTCTTGCATATTATTGCCGGTATAGGCAATACACCTGAGCTGCCACTCGCCCACTAAGTCATTATATTTGGCCGCGTTTTGAATTATTTCTAACTGAGAATCTATTGAACAGAAAAATAAGATTTAAAAGTTTTATTAACATTAAGTCATAACTAATAAATCACAACCAGGAATATAATGACTGATAATACAATTCGCGAGTTTTATTTCCTTATTCGCTGTTCGTATTGAGTCGAGTAAGTCTTCGTGTAATTTTCCATATTCTGATTGAATATCATTTAATTCGCTTTTTGCTTCTTTCATGTAATTGAATGCCTGCGCATAAAGTAAATAATTTGAAAATTAATTCGATAGAAAGCAAAATTATGTTCACTTTTTTAAGCTTTTTGTTGAGCGCAGTCACTTCTTCTTGAAGAGTGCCATACGA
This sequence comes from Nanhermannia elegantula, assembly GCA_034699485.1. Taxonomy (NCBI): domain Eukaryota; kingdom Metazoa; phylum Arthropoda; class Arachnida; order Sarcoptiformes; family Nanhermanniidae; genus Nanhermannia; species Nanhermannia elegantula. The sequence goes on along the minus strand of JAQGCH010001074.1, from coordinate 10,963 downwards.
GTCTTCAATTTGTAATATTTCTGCCTGTCTTTGCTCTAAAGTAATTTGCAATTGTTTCTCTTTATTTCTTCTGATCTGTAATTCTGCCTCTCTTTCAGCGATCAGTTTTTCTTGTAATTCCGCCTTTTCTATTAAGTTCTCTCCGCCAACACATATCTTCGCCTCTAAACTCTTTAATTTCTCTAACACTTCACTCGGAATTATTGGATTCACAGCTTGTGTTTGAACTTTAGGTGATTTTTAATAATTATTAATAAAACTAATTTCTTAATAATTACAATTAAGTTATAAATAAAATTTACGTTTTTCTGTGTCTCCATTAACAATAGCATTGGTGTCATTTTCATCGGCTTCTAGTTCTAATTGCTTCTTAAGTTCAGAGATTTGTTGTTGAAATCGTCTGAGAAGCGCGTCCTTCGCGTCTTCGTTAATGACTGCTTTGTTTTTTATGTTTTTTGTAGCGCTCGCGAACCGTAGAGTACTTACTGTTTCATCGATATTCACTTTTGCCGGACCTTTAGTTTTAGGAATAATGTATCATTTCAATGAAGACATACTTTTAAGACATACCAATGCAGGCGATTAGCAGTGTCTTTGAATTGCCTCCGAGAGAGTCGGACAGTAATCGCGTTAACTTTGAGTTTCTGTGAAATGTATATTTTGATTAACAATAAGTTATAATCACAGAAATCACAATCAAAAGTGAAATACCGATAGGGAATGTGTGTGGCTTTGGCATCAGTGAGCGCTGCGATTACGAGTGATAATGAAGTTAAAGATAAGTTTATTTTTGCCGCTTCTTTCAATCTGTCACCAGTAGTTCCAGTCTTGCTCTGTCTTTCAGAACCGGCCAAATCAACCAAATGATACTTTCCTACGCGTAGTGATGAAGACTTGGGATCATTTCCGATAATCATTTCAATAGTAATCGTGAATATTGTATGCGAACGACTTGAATGTTTGTTCATATTTGTTGATGCGATGGCGCGCTGTTTATCGCCTGCAGTTTTGAGTTTCTCTAAATCGGTGACATTGTTAACGACATAACATGATAAGTCTTTAACATATACACCACATTGTGTCGATTCCTTCAATTCTAAAGGCTTTGTGTTATTTTTACTCTAAATCAAGAATAAAATTTCATATTTTAATATTTATGAAAAGGGCTTTAATGGTCTTCAACATCAGTATTGCAATTGAGGTTCACTTAAAATTGATTAAAAGTTTAAATACTGAAAAGCTTAATAATGATTATTAGCTAATATCTAATCTTAGTTCAAGTTAAGGTTTCAAATACTGAACTATTTTATGAAAGTAAGTGTTAAAAATAAGAAAAAGAAAATCACCAAAAGATCCCTAATGTCTTCGTTATATATCTCATAAAAAGAAGCTCTCACTAAAAATTGAGTGTCATTTGTAGTTTTGGATATGAAGTCAAATATATGCGCAAAACTTTCAGATAATATTCCAGAAGCGGTGTAAGTCTTTCCCGTTCCTGTTTGGCCGTAAGCGAAGATTGTGCCTTAAATGCAAATTTAAATTAATTGTTAAACATTTCATTTAATACCAATCAATACCAATAAGTGATTTCTCTTTTGTTTGTAATACAACGGTATACTATACCGGTGGTATCAGTCAATTCATTCATTATATTCATTATATATTTGTACAAAATATCGTCAATTTTCTAAATTAAGTTCAAAACTCATTATTGGTTTATTGAACTCAAGTAAACGTTTTGATCATTAAAAAAAAGTTATGTTCTGTTAGTTTGAGAGTTGTGTGACATAAAGATATATCATATAAATCAAACCGTTATATCCCTGAAGAACACAATCGACGATATGTTTTGCTGATTGAGTGTAGACATGAGTTTGTGTGGAATCGAATCCAAATATTCTGTCGAAAGTGAACTGACGTGAGGCCACTCTTATGGTCTGTTCATTGCTGTCAAGCTATGCAAGTGTTTAAATCAATATATCATATAATATATCATATAATATATAATACCGTATAATAGTATTGATTACATTCAATACAGTCTCTCATCACTCACCTCAACACTAATCTCTTGACCCGATTCTATGTCTTGTAATAGTGGTCGACATCTAATCACAACTCGAACGTTGTCTTCGTTTGAATCGTTTGACATTATATTAGAACTAATTTTCAATTGAATTGAAGTGAATGTAAATTGAGTTGAGAGAAGAGATGAATCAAAGCTATGCTTCACTGCAATGCTCTTCTGCTCACAACTAAAGCCTATTATATGATAAGCTTTTTATAAATACTTTCAAAACTAATTTCAAAGTAATCTAAATCCATATATAATTAGACTAATTGTCAAAGTTTTATAAATTGATTATTAAATAAATAGTTATTTGATTTAATGTTAAAGTTTAACTCATTTTAACTTTTTCTAAAACTTTGACTTATTTGTTATGATTTGAAGACTCGATGTTTTCTATTTATTAAATGTAATGTTTGCGTAACTGTTGGCAACTCTTAATCGAATTGATCACAAAAACAAATACTGCCATCTCTTGAGCTATAATTATTGCTTCATAAAAGAGAGATCTTATGGCTTTAACAATCTAAGCCTATTTCAATAAGTTTTTAGAAGCTGTTCAATGTTTAATGCAGTTTTCTGTAATACCCATACCTGGACAAAGCTCCGAACATTTGGATAGAGGCTCATTTCAAAATTTCTTGAAAATCTCAACTTTTGAGAAGGGGTCAAAAATTATAATAGGAGTTACGGTCTATTTACTGATTTTAGGTTGTTAAATCAATTAGAAAGTCTTTTTTAAAGTTTTTGTCCTAAAGCTATAGCTTATCAGTACCAGATCACTGGCAAAAGCATAGCTTATTCTTATAAAGAGCAATGACAACTTCCCATAGAAGGCCCCCACCAAAGAGTTCAACTAAAGTTTTGTCAATATATTTATCAATAATTTGTTTCTGACATCGTCAAGGTACCTAGAATTTTGAGGCTCAAGGGGGTGACCTTGAAAATTCTTATAATTCAAGGGACACTCGTTTTTATGACAATTTTTCACAAATGGTTTTCCCGTCAAAATGTTTTATAAGAAAATTTTCGCTCAAGAATATATAAATTATAAGTAAAATATTATAATAAAAAAATTCAAATTGGTAAAAAATCCTTGGAAGAGCTCTAGAAAGCAAAGAGGAGAGGGGCAAAGGTAATTTTTTCAAATTGTTAGTCAAAATTACTTGGATGGGGTCTAGAAATCAAAGAAGGGACCAAGGTAAAATTTCAGAAACCAGAGGTTGGTACCAAGCACCTACTAACCGACCTTTGTGAAGTCTGGTTTGTTTGTTTTCTAAATCATAATAAGTAACTTTTTATACAGATTTTTAACTTAATTTTTAACTTTAACTTTTCTCACAGAGCGCTTGTGGAATATATGGTGAGCTCTGTGAGAAATTTGAACGAAAGTCGAAACCATATTCAAAAAATATACATAAAATGATCAAATTAGCACTCAACCTAACTTTTCATCTCAACAAAAGTTGAATATATCACAAAACTGGACTAAAACTAACTCTTAGTGATAATTCACTGCCACTGATGAAGGGTAGCTGTAAAGCGCCCGAAACATATGTGTTGGCTTTTCGTTAAAAATGGTTAAATTTAAGTTGTGATTAAACAAAATATTAAAAAAGTTCATTAAAAAATGTCACATAACTTCTTAAATCTAAAATGAAGTGATGTTTCAGTTTGAAAAAGTTTGAGATCCAATAATACTGGAACTGCAACTCTAACTAAATTTTAGAACTTATACAACGCTAATTATAAGTCTCTAGTTAGTAACGCGCAGTTTCCCATTGCATCCGATACTTCTTTCTTAGCCTATACAAACATAAATCTTGATGGTTAAAAAAGTTAAGGAAAATTTCCTGCTCTATAACGTGTCTAAAGAAAACACCTGTTGTGCTAGTTGTGAATGCAGTCGCGAGAATCAGCTAATGATTAATCAATTTTTAGATCACTTTGGTTTGTTAAAAGGTATTTGAAAACACTGTATCTCATTGTAAATGTTAACACAGTTAAGCATTCAGCCACCCATAACTCATTGTGTTTTTCAAGGCTTGACCCTTTCGGTAGCGAGCCTGATAAAATGACATGAAACTGAGCCTCTAAGCTGAGTCTGATATTCTCGAGCCTGAAATATAGATGCACATTTAGTCAAAAATCTGAGCTTAAAGCTCAGCAACTCGAAACCCGCCTGAACTAAGCTGAGCTGAGCTAGTGTTCAGAGACCCTTGAGCTACACTTTTACTTATAAGCTTATCTTAAAATTATCCAATTATATAAATTTCAATTCGAATGTGCATTTATTTTAAGACGTATATTAAATATGCAGTATATTTAATATTTAAACAAATATATTAATCATTTTGATGAAAAAGATATAAAGCTATTTAAACACATTAAGCTATGCAATGAATTATCAGATAATCTATTTCTTTTTTGTAACAGTATCCGACCTTTGAGAATATCTGTTCACTCGGTACACTTGTGAAGTAATACATAGAATTTGAAAAGCAAATTTCACAAAAGATAAACTTTTCACCAATCGACTAATCAGTTTGCGGGCTTTCTTGAGGCAAATTTTGATTTCTGTACTTACAATTTTCTTGTTAGCGATTGCATTGCATTATAACTTATCATAGTGAGATGAGATGTGATGCTTTATGACAGAACAATACCAAATTTCCTCTATTTAATGTTAATTTGAAACTGGCACTACTTTTACATTCCAATACTATCTCGAGCCTCACTTTATATACTGAACTCGAAGCGCAGCGCTGCTCAAAGCTAGCTTAAGATCGAAATTATCTTATGTGCGTCTATAGTTTCAAATATGAGTATAGATTCAAAAGAGATTTTTATTAAATATATGCCAAGGTTTGAGTCAATATCCACAACACAATTTAAATTTTCATTAAGAGTATCAGAAAATATTTCTGTGAGAACCTAAAATATAGAAAACTTTTACAGTTTTCATGCATATATAGTTTTCAGGCTGTAGAGGCTCAGTCAGTGTGAGCCTGAGCTAAAACATGAGTTGGTAAACACTGCTCAGAGTGGGCCTAAACTAAGCTCATTTTTATAAAGTACTCAAAAATAAAATAACAAAAAATTAAAAAAATTTCAAAATCTTTGTACATTACAGGATATCATTTACAATATATGTTATACAGTACTATTACTACTGCCGATAGGAGGGGGCCTCTGGCCGGTCGACAATTCGGAATCTGAACTGTTGGAAGAATGGGGTGTAATAGGGCTCGGCAGCGGCTCTACTGGCACGTGAATAACAACTGGCTCGTGAACAACTGGCTCGTGAACAACTGGTGCGGGAACTAGTGGGTGCACGTCATCCAAAATTTGTCTCGCAATTCCTCGTAGACTTTCTACATGTCTATAAAAATAATAATAATTAATATTTTGTAAAATATTCTCAATTTTATTGATAGTATTAAACAGTTATATAATAATAGAGTTAAGTGAGAGTCAGTCCGTTTGGGATAATGTAAAAAACTCTGTCAATAGTGTTGGTCAAGCAGTCGATGGAACCGCTTGTTTGCTGTCAGTCTCACCTCAACTCACAGAGAAGTGTTTGAATGCGTTCGACAAAGAGGTCAACTCCAGGCCTAAGGATGAAAGAAATACTAAGGTTTGTCGGGTTTGTGGGCAAAGGGCGAAGACATCTGTACCAATCAGTACATGTCTTGAGCTGTTGTTCTTATGGTTCTAATTATGTAATGAAGACAGACATTGACTGCAACACTGCATACCGCACACACCATTACTTGAAATGATATGAAAGAGTTTTATTACAAATGACATACACCTGAAAGCTTTATAACTTACAGTAATTTAAGTGAGTCTTTTGTGAACATTAATGAGAGTTTTTATATGTGATGCGTGAATATGAGGTATCAATTATATATAAACTTATATACTGTATGTGTACGTACACTCTGTTGCAAAACCCAGTTTATAGGTTTTGCAACCGAGTGTACTGTATGGCTAAATGAACTCTCAGTTAAAGTAGAACTTAATCCTTTCTTGAGGTCAACTATTTGTTGCATTTTTTAAGTGATTCAAAATTAAGTTTAAATAACTTTTAAACAAACAAACAGTAAATTTTATTCATTAATATATTAAAAACCATAAAATGCATAAGAATTAAGTGCTGGACAATAGACAATAGAAAATAGACATTAAGGCTATAGAACCAGTGGTCTGCACACCAATAGCATTAATCATTATAAATACAGAGTGTTTTTTTTATGATGTCGTACCTGTAATTCTTAATAACTTTTTAATTAAAAAAGACAAATACATGAAAATTTGCATAACTATAGTTTATTTATTGACAAACAAAAGTGTATCATAAAAATTGTTGAAAGTGTCTGCCATTCATGTCCAGACAGAGCCGAACGCGACGCACCATGTTTTCAGAAACTTTTATTAATGTTTCACTACTTATGTTTCTCATTTCATTCCTAATGTTTAATTTCAAATCATCAAGAGTTTGAGGATTTAACGCATACACGCGATTCTTTAAATGGGTCCACAAGAAAAAATCGGGACTGGTCAAATCGGGCGAACGTCTATAGTAAGTGTTCCGGGACTGGAGCAATGCTTTCACTATAAAGTGGATTCAATATATGGAGGTTCACTATATCGAGGTTTTACTGTACTTGCTTTAAATTTATGACTTTTTTAAAATATGTGTTCGATTTGGCAATAAATAAAGTATAATTATTCAAAATTTCATGTATTTGTCTTTTGTAATCAAAAAGTTATTAACAATTACAGGTACGACATCATAAAAAAAACACTCTGTATTTGTATAGTTAATGGCATTTATTGAAAGAGTTGGTCAGAAAAGAGTTGGATTTTGGTGTTGGAAACTATTTATTATAAACTATTTCCGTTGCTATGAAGTAAAGTATAAATTAAATATTTATTTAAATTGCTTATTGAAATATTGGACAAATCATATTTTCATCTTTTAATAGATAATTTCACTGATAATTCTTCTTTTCATTAAACTCCTTGAAATATCTGGGGTTTTAATTTATTAAATATAAGATATAATAGTATCCTATATTCGGAACATAATTTTTAACATTTGATATTGAATTCAATTATGGAGAGCAACCTAGAGTGGACGATTCCATATGGACTGCCCAGATTTTAAGCTATATTTGAAAAATTCAGTACTTGGTCCCACATTAAGTTATTTTCTTAATTATTAATAAAAAAATTATCCTTTGGTCTTCCATTTGATTTTACAAACTGTTCAGATAATGCCCAGTTTGGACTGTATTAGACTGGTCACCTAAATTTAATGTTTAATTACTGATGTTTTAAAATAATTTACAGTATTAACTGTATTCTCCACTTTCTTTTTATTTGTATGATTATAATATACACTGTCAGCAGAAATGTAATTGTACAATAAGCTCAAATAAAAACGAAAAAATATTGGATACAAACTAATGCAAAAAATAATACATTTTATTCAATATTTTTCTGTTTTTATTTCAGCTCATTGTACTGTAAATAGTACGGTGACTACATGTCCAGCCACTCGCTGGACTGTCCAGCAATTTCATTAAACAAATGTATTCAATTAGCTGTAAGTTATTCTAGAAATGAATGCTTCATATGTAATGTCTACAGTGCTACTCATCGAATATTAACTCACCGAAAAACACACAGCTTGTTTCCCCCCTTGGATTTTTGTGGAATTTTGAAAATTTATAAAAAAATATACCTTCGTCACCCCTTTAATTTTTTATACCTTCCAGATTTGAGATCATCAATCCTGGCACCCGTACGCTGGACTGTCCAGCCAATCGGTTTTCAGAAATTGAAGACTGAAAATTTATACATTGGTCCCCCTTTGATACAAGCTAATAGATTAAACTAGATATTGTCATTAGAATTATTTATTAAATTATTTGTCTATTAAATGAAAATAATATAAAATACTCTCATAAGTCAATATAAATATTGTAAGTATAAAAATTATATTTCATTAGATTGATTTGATGTGTTAGTATTTAAGCCTTTAGTATCCATTTATAATATTATAGTATTTAAACTTTATATTAGTTTTAGTAAACAACTTATTATTATAATCTATTAATATTGTAATTTCACATATAGATAAAAAATAAATGAAACTTTTTTCTATCGTTATACTTTGAACTTGCATTTGTGGTGTCTGACCTAATTATATTTTTTTATGCAAAATAGTGTTCAATCTATTCCAAAATTCTATTTCTATTCCAGTTTTGATTTTTTAAAATAATTTCTATTCTATTCTATTCATATTCATATTGATAAATTCTATTTCTATTTCTATTCTAGTAATAGATCCAACACTAAAGATAAACCTAACCTAACAGAGAAATTTTGGGCCGGGAAGCCATTTGGAAATCTATATGTCCTAGAAACAATCAATTTTTATAATAAAAGTCTATGAGATTTTTCACAATTAAATTTTCAATGTCTCGAAAACTAAATTCGAGTGACAATACAATCTTTCATATACTTACGGATGCCAGGTCTCCCTGATTGGCCGGGAGTCTCCAGTATTTAGTTAAATTTTGGAAAACACACAGCTTAGTCCCCCCTTGATATTTTTTATATCTCCCGTATATTTTCCGTATTTGAACTGACCCAACCTGGCACCCGTACATATACTAACTTTATACCAAAAATTACTTGAATATATAAGGAGAATGTTCTATCCTATTAAGTACTGATTTATTTATTTAATTATAATAAGTGTAATAATTAAAAAGTAGTTTGTAGAAGCATTAATAAACTAGTGTCGGACCAAAATCCTGAGTAATCAATTGATCATCGGTGGACAGGCCAGAAGTGGGGACGGTAAGTCAATGATAAGGCGGAGCGGAGCGAAGTAGTTGAGTAGTAAGGTCTTGGGCAGAGGTTTGGCTGAGTAGTAAAACTTGGAAATTAGGCCGGATCTGCTGATTGGAGTGGTCGGAAATGATAGTCACGGGAGTACTAGTTGCAGGAGTGCTAGAAGTGGTATTTGGATGGCAAATCAGTAGCACAATGGCTCAACTGCAGACATTGGTGCTGAGAGCCTCCTATTATAGACCGAATCTGTTTTCTGGAAAGTATAAATATTTTAATAAATTAAATAAATTAAACAATCCTTAGCTTATATTTCGCAAAAACTTAATTGTTTTTATAAAATTTTTATGTTAAAAGTGGGTTTTATGTAAAGGTCAGTACGAGACTCGATTCTCGAATTTTGTATACTTGTAATGAAGTGATATTAAAATTTTATTCTTAAAATAAGCAATTTTTGTATATTTTAACAGTGAAAAAATTAAGAAAATCATTGATGATTCTTAAATATATATTTTAAAGTATTATTCAATGAATATGAAAATTTAATGAAAATTAAAATTTTCATTTAAATTATTTTTTAAATTCTAGTTTATAAATGGTATAATGCATTAAAATTTTGTTGAGGGGGCATAAGTTAAGCCCCAATGTTTGCTTCGCCACCGGCTTTAAGGAAAACATTTCACCAAAAACTTCCTATATTTTCAATTGTAAATACTGTACAATAATTAGACGACTAATTATATATAAATTATTTAATTGGAATTAATTTTATTAATAAAAATTGAGTTTAAAATCATTTCAAAATGTATGACAAAAATCGTTCTGCTTTGAAATCAAATTTAGTCAATCATTAGTTTTTCTTATAAAATACTGTATATTCTATATATTAAATAATTTTTCATAAAACATATTCAAATCCAGTCTCGTCGCAAATGTCGAGTCTCGCAAATTCCAAGCTCTAGTTTTATGTCATTCTTATAGTTATAATAATAGATTAGTTAAGAAGTCATGGATAGAATTAGGTAAAGAATAGTTGCAATGTTAAAAAGAATTCTTATTCCCAAAAAGTGTGAAATATCTCCAATATATATAAATAATTCCTTATAATTATTTAGAGATATCAAAGAAATTAATACAAATTGAAACACATATGATAATAATCATTAAGTTTACGATAAATATAAGAAAAGTAATGCGTAATTTATTTCTTTATAAATGACCTTTTGGTGTGAGTCCTAAACCAATTCTATAAAATTATTTACATCAGAATTAATGATTAATTTGTGTTAATACAACTTTGTTTTTATTTATTTTTCATAAGCTATTGAAATTCTATTAAGGACTGGTACCTTTTCTACTCTATTTAAAAATAAATTTAAAAAACTTAAATTCTAATTAAAACTTAAGAAAAATATAAAAATATAAATGGAATTAATACGAAAATGTAAGTATATTCTAAAATATAGATATTATGAATACAAATGATTTGTTGAGTAAATATTGTGTTCGATATAAGAAATTATATATAATAAATAAATAAATATCAAATTACTTTAATATAATACAATTTATTTTTTAGATAATTTATCGGTTTATGTATTAATAGTTAGGTAATAGTTACGACGTAGTAATGATGATGTATTACAGAGATGCCCAAGGGGTGGGTGTGGGTAGGGTGCAATCCCCTAAGATCCGAAATTTTACCTTGGTCCCCCACTGATTTGTAGAGACTCTCCATAGATTTTTGAATTTTTACCATGGAGGGGAGACCATAGTAAAATTTGCAAAACATCTGGAAAAAGTTCAAAGGAAAATTTTTTTTAGATAGCAACCAACTGACGCTTCATACCTTGGGCATCTTTGATGTATAGGTTAAGTAGGGGCAATTGACAGTTTAGTACAAGGCTATTGTGTATGTATAATAGAAATTGAAGTTATGAATATGAATTGGAATAGAATAGAAATTATTTTAAAAAATCAAAACTGGAATAGAAATAGAATTTTGGAATAGATTCAACACTATTTTGC